>OY757944.1:31975972-32107764 GCA_963585895.1 Sepioteuthis lessoniana
AAAACAGCAGTTGTACAGCCACTTACCTCCCATCTCATAAACCATCATAGTAAGATGTTCAAGACATGCTAGGCACTGCTAGAGAAGTAAGGACAAAAAACCATGTTATCCTATGTTGAATTCAGAGATTTCCTTCTCCTGGACTGGTAAAAGTGCCTAGCCTGCCCTACTATCTACCCATAGTTGAAGGGAGAATAGTTGGATTCATACGTTTCTCAAGTGCTATGTGTAATGCAAACAGCCTCATCCAGGATATAAACTCGTCACTGTGTCCATTGCTTGTGGTGTAGATCTGTTTTCAATACAGAATTACATATATTTTATGTCCCTCTTTGTGATGTATACTCATATACATGCAGATGTAAGCAGAAACATGATGACAAATTCAATTAACGAACGAACATACTTCTTTATAAAAATATACCTCTCACACTTTATTCTCGAAAGGGTTGATGTTTCTTGTGTGTGAGAGGTGAGTTGGAGACAGAGAGACTGCCACATATTGACCCCAAGTTCCTCTGACCATAGTAGCACTTCTTTCACATTCTGACTGGGCTGCTCAACCGTGGGTCCTGAGGTCCCAAGCCCTCTGTCCGGAGCTGGTTCTCACTCCGGCATCTTATCTCCAACTAGAACTGCAACTCCAACTGACCCAAGCTGTCTGTGGCACCTGGTTATATAATTGTTTGACGCCCACCTGCTTCCTGTGGGTGTACGAATCTGCACCGAATTCAACCATGTTCACAGGTCGAGGTGATATTCCGATATCTTCGACCGTTGGATGCACCTGATTGATGGCTTAGTCGAGAGTCAATATGCAACATTTGTCGCTGATGTGAATTCTTATTAACAACCGTAGATTTTTCTGGCACAGCACACACATGAAAATGTATCTGACAGATACATACAAATGAACCTCAAACAATGGAAAAAATTAACTTCTAACTAATATCACTGCTCAGAGAACTCGATTGGTTTGTTTTATGGCATATCAACCATTGCAGGTTATTTGATGCCAAATATATTTTTATACATATAAACAGTTCTATTTCCAACAATTCAGTTCAGCATAAGTACACATTTTAGTTCTATTTGACCTATAGATAGGACCCTATCAGGTACTACCACTCTAGGCCAGAGTGTCATATCTAGGACACTTGTTGGGGGAGTGTTACCACTCTGTAGAGATGCAGTTGGTGAATTCTACAGCCCCAGCCAACTGGGCAAAGAGAACCTGAGTTTATCTCCTGGGCTGGGCAGCAAATATGCAATAATATACAAGATGTACATAAAATCTTGTGCCAGTTTTAGAATTCGGCGGCTGATGAGGACAGGGTATCGCACGTGCTTTCACACGTTGTATGATGGGGAAAAAATGTCATTGACTTTAAGTAGTTTAGAACATTAAAAACAGGAAGAAAGAAATAGTTGTATTGTTGATGTTTCAGAATGACAATAATAAGTGAGTCACAATCTTTTTTCTTTTGAGATTGACAGGTACGTTTGTTTCTCTTTTTCCTTTGAGACATTGTTTCCATTCTTCTGGAAATAGCCCACAGCTTTCTGCAAAAACAAATGTATATGTAAATGTACAATGAACACAGTTCCCTAACCTCTTGGCATAAAATAACCCTAGATGGGTTGACATGTTGTTAGCAGTAAGGAAGCCAGAGAAAGTACTGAGTAAAATGGTTTGTGAACAAGTTCAATTGTCTAGAAAATTCTTTGAATAAAAAGAACCCTTCTCTCAAAACTACAGATAATACATTTAGAACTTCCAAAGTCAGAAATTCTTTGATTCTTCATTTCATACTATTTTTTTTTTTTCCCCTTCTAGATTCTTCATCTTTTCATCGCTTTTTTTTCTCCTCCTTCTTGCTTCTTCATCTTTTCATTGCTCTTTTATCCTTCTTCTTGCTTTTTCATTTTATCATTGTTTTTTTTCCTTCTTCTTGCTTTTTCATCTTTTCATTGCTTTTTTTTTCCTTCTTCTTGCTTTTTCATCTTTTCATTGCTTTTTTTTCCTCCTTCTTGCTTTTTTTTCCTTCTTCTTGCTTTTTCATTTTTTCATTGCTTTTTTTCCTTCTTCTTGCTTCTTCATCTTTTCATTGCTTTTTTTCATTCTTCTCGCTTTTTCATTTTTTCATTGCTTTTTTTTCCTTCTTCTTGCTTTTTCATTTTTTCATTGCTTTTTTTTCCTTCTTCTTGCTTTTTCATCTTTTCATTGCTTTTTTTTCCTTCTTCTTGCTTTTTTTCCCTTCTTCTTGCTTTTTCATTTTTTCCTTGCTTTTTTTTCCTTCTTCTTGCTTCTTCATCTTTTCATTCCTTTTTTTTTCTTTCTTCTTGCTGCTTCATCTTTTCATTGCATTTTTTTCTCCTTCTTCTTGCTGCTTCATCTTTTCATTGCTTTTTTTTCCTTCTTCTTGCTTTTTCATTTTTTCATTGTTTTTTTTTTCCTTCTTCTTGCTTTTTCATCTTTTCATTGCTTTTTTTCCTTCTTCTTGCTTTTTTATTTTTTCATTGCTTTTTTTTCCTCCTTCTTGCTTTTTTTTCCTTCTTCTTGCTTTTTCATTTTTTCATTGCTTTTTTTCCTTCTTCTTGCTTCTTCATCTTTTCATTGCTTTTTTTCATTCTTCTCGCTTTTTCATTTTTTCATTGCTTTTTTTTCTTCTTCTTGCTTTTTCATTTTTTCATTGCTTTTTTTTCCTTCTTCTTGCTTCTTCATCTTTTCATTCCTTTTTTTTTCTTTCTTCTTGCTTCTTCATCTTTTCATTGCATTTTTTTCTCCTTCTTCTTGCTGCTTCATCTTTTCATTGCTTTTTTTTCCTTCTTCTTGCTTTTTCATTTTTTCATTGTTTTTTTTTTCCTTCTTCTTGCTGCTTCATCTTTTCATTGCTTTTTTTTCCTTCTTCTTGCTTCTTCATCTTTTCATTGCATTTTTTTTCTCCTTCTTCTTGCTTCTTCATCTTTTCATTGCTTTTTTTTCTCCTTCTTCTTCCTTCTTCATCTTTTCATTGCTTTTTTTTCTCCTTCTTCTTTCTTCTTCATCTTTTCATTGCATTTTTTTTCCTTCTCCTTGCTTCTTCATCTTTTCATTGCTTTTTTTTCTCCTTCTTCTTGCTTCTTCATCTTTTCATTGCTTTTTTTTTTATTTCAATAATTTTGGCAAATATAATGTCCACGCTTTAAACTGCATGTATTTGAAGACAAACAGCACCAATCAGAACTTGAAAACTTTTCCTCTTCCATAGGAACTTTGTATATCATGTAACAATTCCAGTTTTATTTGAACACCGCAACCTGTTTTGATTTGATTACTATTATGATAGTAATAGTAAGAACACTAAAATACTTGTATTATTCCACTTATTTGGGGATCAGCTTTTTCATCTTTGTATTATTCTTTTATTTTAACATTTCATGACCAAATATATAACCTAAATTGCATGTGTACTATCACCCATATATAAGTGAACATATGCCAGTCTGAGGTTTAGCAAATACAGTATCACCTATAGATAAGTACAGCCTACACATTTTTTTAAATAAAATGTTAACTTTTTTCTAAACCAAGGATGATCTTCATACTAGTTAAATATCAATAATAATTGACTATGTTTCATCAAAGAAATTCACACCATTTAAAAGACTTTATTATTAGGTGTAAAAGCAAGAGAAATAAGATGAAAGAAATACGAGTCAAAAATAAATAATAATTGACAATGCTTGATCTAAGAAATTCACACAACTGAACACTATTACTACGAGGTGTAAAAGCAAGAGAAATAAGATGAAAGAAATACTAGTCAAAAATCAATAATAATTGACAATGCTTCATCTAAGAAATTCACACAACTGAACACTATTACTACGAGGTGTAAAAGCAAGAGAAATAAGATGAAAGAAATACTAGTCAAAAATAAATAATAATTGACAATGCTTGATCTAAGAAATTCACACAACTGAACACTATTACTACGAGGTGTAAAAGCAAGAGAAATAAGATGAAAGAAATACTAGTCAAAAATCAATAATAATTGACAATGCTTGATCTAAGAAATTCACACAACTGAACACTATTACTACGAGGTGTAAAAGCAAGAGAAATAAGATGAAAGAAATACTAGTCAAAAATTAATAATAATTGACAATACTTCATCTAAGAAATTCACACAACTTAACACTATTACTATGAGGTGTAAAAGCAAGAGAAATAAGATGAAAGAAATACTAGTCAAAAATGAATAATGATTGACAATGCTTGATCGAAGAAATTCACACAACTTAACACTAATACTACGAGGTGTAAAAGCAAGAGAAATAAGATGAAAGAAATACTAGTCAAAAATGAATAATAATTGACAATGCTTGATCTAAGAAATTCACACAACTTAACACTATTACTACGAGGTGTAAAAGCAAGAGAAATAAGATGAAAGAAATACTAGTCAAAAATGAATAATAATTGACAATGCTTGATCTAAGAAATTCACACAACTTAACACTATTACTACGAGGTGTAAAAGCAAGAGAAATAAGATGAAAGAAATACTAGTCAAATATTAATAATAATTGACAATACTTCATCTAAGAAATTCACACAACTCGAAGATTTACAACTAGATGTAAAACCAAAGGAAATTGGATGAAAAAAATACTTTAGCAGTAATATTTATATCTTAATGGAACCTCAGGAAAAAAATTGGCATTTTTTCCATTAAGATATAAAATTCTACCAAATAGAGAAAAAAAGAAAAAATTCTGTTTCCCTAATGATAAAATGGGTGATCATATTGATTTGGCTAAGCCATCTAAATATTTTTAGTATATGCTTTTTCCTTTTTAGCATGCTTTCTTTTCTTTTTTTTACCTCACCTTCTAGCTTTGTCTTTGTCTTGTCTCAATTCATATTTGTATTGAATCCTCATACTCCAGGAAGTGACCTGACTTTGTACAATCTGTGTTTAATATATATATATATATATATATATATATATGTCTGTGTGTGTGTGTGAAGAAAAATTGAAAAACAAAGTAATCCAAAGTAAAGAATTTAATATGAAAGAAAGTCAACGTTAGATGACCCATGGATGTTTCATTAAAGTAAACATCTATGGGTCATCTAACAACACTCGATAACATCTTTTCTAAGTCCTAATAATGGTTTAGTAAAACTGAAACTTTATGACATCGACTTTCTTTGATATTAAATTCTTTACTCTGGATTACTTTGTTTTTCAATTTTTCTCTCAATTGTCAGATTCTTTTCCATTATTTACTTATATAGTAAATACTAAAAGTAAATATAGAAATTCATTGCCTGAATCTCAATTCACTTTATCTAACTATAGCTGCTTAAATGCTACCTTTGGCACCCTCAACTCAATATCATGTCATTTCCTCTTTATAGAATTAAAGTTATTAGCAAATAATAATTTTCACTCAGCTTTATTATAAAACTATCATCACTGGTATGCCTCTAAAAACAAAATGCAGGCTGATCAAGTTTCTTTCTTGCTTATTCCTCTTATTTCCTTCAGAAAAATCAGGAGAAATGACTTTCTGATCTTACTCCAATGTCAACAAATGTCCATCTGTTCATACTCCTAAAACTCTGCCATTTTTTGGTGAAATTTCCACCAAACTTCTAGGAATTGTTAGATTCATGCCTGGAAGGGTTTTAAGAGATCCAGTTCAGAATGTTTTTTAAGAGGGATCTGTCAATCACCCTCAATATTTTACTGTTTCCCTCACTGTAAACAGGTGTCCGTCTCACAGTGGTTACCCACTCTCTAAGTAATCATTACATGGAGCAGATGGCTTTCTCCCTCTCTGTATGTATTTCCCTGTCATACCCAGGTGTTCAAGCATTAAAAGGAGGAGTCCATTTAATCACAATGAATACCCCCTTGAAATTTCAAAAAAGGGGATTCTCCATGGTGTAATGGCTAGAGTATTGGACTGCAGCCTCAAAGTTAGCAAGTTTTAACTTAAGTTAGTCTTAAAGTGAACATAATAACACAATTAATGTTATTATGTTCACTTTAAGACTAACACCCTTGGGTAAAGTATGAACCCCTTTATCCACCCCTACCTCTGGGTTAAATAGTACCACTACTGTTCTTCTACAAGGATGACTTTGGTATGAAATAACCCACAAAAATTGATATGCCATTAAACAAAAAACCTTAAATAGTACCACTACTGTTCTTCTACAAGAATGACTTTGGTATTAAATAACCCACAAAGATTGATATGCCATTAAACAAAGAAAGCAAACCAAACTAAATCGAGAAAATAAGAAAATGAAATATTTATTAATTTTTTAGGGTTTTTTAAGAGTCACTGAGATTTCTGAATAAACTTGAAGCTTTTTGGAAACAAGGCAGTAACCCATAATAAATAGACAATAAGATTAATAAAACATATTTAAATATGAATGATTATCCTAAACTTTAATAAAAGTGACTCACTATCTTTTATCTTTAATAATGTCTTTTATTTTTGATAATGTTCATCTTACAAACCAAGGAAGGTCCCTGTGGCCTACTAGCTCAAGTACGAGTCTGCAATATAGTATGAAGTGAGTTCAAACTCAAGTCATGCTATTACATTCACCTTCATACTCTTGGAAAGTGTATGAACACCCTTATCACTACCACCACCCCGTTATGGGTTTAATAGTACCATTACTGTTTTCTATAAGGATTGTTTTGGCATTAAATAACCCACAATTGTTGATATACCACTAACCAAAGAAGCCAAACCAAACTTACAACCCAAATGTAATATAGCAAAGTCCTGTTATGAATAATTATCGTAAACTTTAATAAAACTCACTCTACATTCTTTATTTTAACAATAACCATCTTACAATCCAACTGTAATATGGCTTAGTACTGCTTACGAATAATTATCCTAAACTTTAAAAAATTACTCTATATCCTTTATTTTTAATAATGACCATCTTACAACCTGCATTTAATATGGCTAAGTACTGCTTACAAATAATTATCCTAAACTTTAATAAAACTCACTCTACATTCTTTATTTTTAATAATGACCATCTTACAACCCATATTTAATATGGCTAAGTACTGCTAACAAATAATTATCCTAAACTTTAATAAAACTCACTCTACATTCTTTATTTTTAATAATGACCATCTGACAATCCATATTTAATATGGCTAAGTACTGCTTACAAATAATTATCCTAAACTTTAATAAAACTGACCCTACATTCTTTATTTTTAATAATGACCATCTTAGAACCTGTATTTAATATGGCTAAGTACTGCTTACAAATAATTATCCTAAACTTTAAAATAAATGACCTTATATCCTTTATTTTTAATAATGACCACCTTACTCAACCCGTATGTGATATGGCTATGTCCTGCAAGTATGGAAGAATAGTAGATGATTGAAAATTTTGTTGAATTTTACAAGTAATTTTAACCATAAGTAACTTAATTTAAAAACAATTATATGATTTCAAGTATTCCTATCTAATACCAATAATTTATACACAATTATATGATTTCAAGTATTCTTTTTAATACTAATAATTTATACACAATTATGTGGGTAAAAGTAACTATTCCTACTTAATTGTAATCATTTGTTTACACATTGTTATATGGTTTCAAGTATTTTAAGCAATTAATGAGGAAAATTAATTGTAAACAATTATAGCTTCAAGTATCTATTCTTAATACTAATAATTTGCCCATACATATATGGTTTCAAGTATTCCTATCTAATACTAATAATTTTCAGATAGATCTATTTGACACCAGAATAGAACCCTAACAGGTACTCAGGATCTGAGTGGACTTGGGAATAATGGCAATAAAGGGGTACTCCACATTACCCTTGTGTTAGAGAACTTGTGTCTCACTACCAGATGTAGTATATTATAAAACAAATGAACCAAATCTGCTTCTGTCTCATAATGGATGTTAAATTTACCTATTTACCAACCCCTCCGCTCAGGCAAGATATGACACAAGGTCAATTTTTTTAAGCGGAGTTTAACAGGTTTGAATTCAGAGTTTTTCCTTCTCCTACACTAGTTGCCTCACCAAGGCTGAAAAACCTAGTCTGCCCTACTATTTACCCATAGCTGGAGGGAGAATAATTGGATTCATACTTTTCCCAAGGGTATTAGTGCTATGTGAAATGCAATGTCTCGTCCAGGATTTGAACTCATGTCGCCGAGTCCATTTCCTATGACGATAACAATTACACCACGGGCACCACCATGGATGTTAAATTTACCATAAGAAATATATATTGAAATGTACCAACTATTATGGAACAAAAATAGTTTTATTTTTTATTTGTTTCTGTCTTGGTAAATAAAACCTTCCTCAGTGACCATTATGCCATGAGGAGCCCTGTTATGTATTTACCAAACCCCTCCACCTTAGACAGGATGAGACTCCTGGCCAATTTTTAAGTGGAGTACAACTAGTCTAAATTCAGATTTTTCTCTCTCCTAGACTAGTTGCCATACCAGAGCTAAAGAACCTAGTCTGCCTTACTTTTTACCCATAATTATGGTGGGAAGATATGGATTCATTTTTTTTTTCTAATAGTATGAAGTAAAACACAATCAGCCTTGAAGAGGATTTGAACTTGGCTCTCCAAATCCATTTCCTATAACAATAACCCTTACAACATGCATACCTTCAATAATGAGGTACCCCACTTACACCTCCTAGCTATGGGTTAAATAGTACCACTGCTGCTCTTTGACAAGGATGACTTTAGCATTAAATAACCCACAAAAGTTGATATGCCATTCAACAAAGAAGTTTTGTAGTGTTATTATGTTTTGATTCGTCTAGAATGCAGCTATCAACTTATAATAGCTGCTGTTCTTCAGTTTTTAGCCTTTTCAGAACAGGATTGTCAATTCCTAACTTCTGCATGAATGGATCATAAGACAAATAATTCTATGTGTATTTAGCAAACCCCTTCACCATGTGTAGTATGTGACACAAGGTCAGTTTTTTTCTGTGGTGTTACAGATGGTTTGAATTCAGTTTTCCTTCTCCTAATTTGGTTGCTGTACCAAAGCTTAAGAACCTAGTCTGCCTTATTATTCACTCAATGGAGAGAAGGAATAGATTCATCCCTTTCCCAAGTGTATTTGTGCTAAGTGAAATACAAACAGTCCCATCCAGGATTTGACCTCTGGTCACTGTGTTCATTTCCTACAACTATAACTGCGATATGAGTGTCTCTATCTGTTGTCTCTTTTTCTGCATAATTTTATTTTTATGAGAGGGTCACAACTATTCATTATTAGTAAATTTTGTTATCTGTTCCCTTGGCACTTTGACATGCCTCAGGCATCAAAAGTTGAACCTGACACTATATTTTTAAGTGCACTAGGGAGGTACAGCCTGTGGGGATGGTTTTTGGAGCTGAGATTTGCTTGGTAATCAGTAATCAACTCATTATATCCCTGACCATGGTATAAGGATTGATGTACCACCTTATTAGTGGGGCTTAGAATATGCTGACTTTATCCCCTGTAGAAGGGTAATAACCCCCACCAACTCGAAAATAGAGGTGTCCTGAGCATGGCACTAAACTGTGTCTGTTAAGGTTCCAACTCTGAAGATCTGGGGAGTATAGTATTCATTGCCATTACTCTCAGGTCCACTCTGCTACAGAATTATAGTACCTATTAGGATCTTGTCTATGGGTCAAGTAGATGCTTAAAAACTATTTGTATTTAATAGAAGTGTATGTAAAAAAATCTCTTAGAGAAAAAAACTACACAAAAAATGTAATTATAAACATATAATGAATGCAATTTCCTAACCTCTAGGCATAAAATAACCCTAGATTAGTTGATATGCCATTAAAATCAATCAATCAAGTACTGATGTACTAGTATTTAAGAAACTTTTTAGATAATATTCGATCTTTGTGAGAGGAATATTTTTTTTATCCTACCTGGTCGGAAAAAGTTCCTGTCTGGCTGTGACTCCCATGTGAATGTTTGCATGTGTTTGTCCTGTTTGTTTTGGAATTTGTGCCTTTCATTTAAATGTCTTTTTGTTTTCCCTTACAAAGGATGGTCAGCTGACCAACTGTCCTCCAATTACCTCCGCCAAAGCTGTTCAAAAACAGGTAAATAGTTCCTTCTCACCATCAACCTCATCACTCCTTGTTTGTATCACTGTCTTTGAATGCCTACGCCACTGCATATAGTTTCTTCTCCTTTTTTGCTCTTTTGAAGTTCATGCCTTTTGTTTTAGTAGATAAATGTATGTTCATTATATCCTCATTTCTTGAAACTTCTAAAACATTACACAAGTTTTTTACTGGGTTTTAGTTTACTTTGCATTTTTCTCATCAGTTTTTCTTAATTTTGAGAAATGATGTTAATTAGAACCGATGGAATGATCCCTGAAGAAGGGACTGGAAAGACTAGAGATCAGAAGAATTGAAATCATCCAGACCACAGCTAGAATTCTTAGAAAAGTCCTGGAAACCTGAGGAGGCTTGTTGTCACTTGGATTCCACTGAAAAACTATCAGTTGTTTTTAATAAAGTGAAAAGAAGGATAAGTACTACAACCTTGCTAGAGAATTGAAAAAGCTGTGGAACACAAAAGTAACGATTGTGCCAATTGTGATTGGTGCTTTAGGCACAATAACTAAAGGATTATTAAAAGGCCTGGAGGACTTGGAAGTTGGCGGACAGGAAGAGACTATCCAAATGACAGCATTGCTGAGAACGGACAGAATCCTGAGACGAGTTCTGGAGACTTGAGGAGACTTGCTGTCACTCAGAATCCAGTGGAAAACCATCAGCTGGCACTGATGTGAAGAACTCTAATAAGTAAAATAATAAAGTAAAAAGATCAACAAACACTTGGACCTTGCCCAAGAAAAAAGCTGTGCAACATATGATACCACTTGTTATCAGTACACTTGGAACAGTCCTCAAAAACTTGAAAAGGGGATTAGAAGAATTGAAAATCTGAGGACCAAGACCATCCAACCTACAACATTGTTGAGGCTGCTCCAAATACTGAGAAGAGTCCTGGAAACCTGAGGAAACTTGCTGTCACTTCAGTGAAAGACCATCAGCTTATACTGGTGTAAAAACTTGCAAGGAATAAAATAAAATAATAATAATTTTTTTTTTGGTTTCTAAAATTAGTTTTGAATAAATTTTTATCACTTAGTAAAATGTACATTTTTTGAAACGTCATTTACAAATATTTTTATCCAAATTTGGAAATAATTTTAAATTTTTATTCTTTTTAAAAATATTTTGTACTGAAAAAATTATTTTTTGTTTAACATATTAAAAAATTTTCTTGATAGAAATATATTTTTACAAATAAAAGTTTAGAGAACCCTTTTTATTTCAAACTGAGTGCTATTTACTAAGTTCAAGTGAAAATGATATGAAGCCATGATAGTCAGACATTATGTCAAAGATCAATTAAATTGTTACGTGAGAAGAGCTTGTTCTCTATTGTACTCCATTTTTTATGGGCAAACTGCAGCTTGTGGTGTTTTCTGAATTGCCCACCGAACACTTTGTAACAAGAGAGGAAATGAAATGTATGCATATGTTTTGCATGCAAGATATCCTGGCTGTTCCCAGTCACAACTTAAAAGAAATTGGTTTCATATTTGAAGTAAATCCCACAAGACCAACTCGTTATGTATGCAGATTTCGACTTCATCTGTTAGTCCATAAAAGCCATAACACAGCAGGAAAAAACTATTTTTACTGTAATTATTTGTGTATACGACATCTATTTTTCCAGATTTTGCAGCCTAAAAGTTAGGGGTGCAGGTTTTACATTAATAATTATGAAAATTGCTAAGTTGTGAAAATTGTTTTCACCGAAGGAAAATCTTGAATTCAAATTAAAAAGTAGTAGTTGTAATCTGTCAACTTCATTTCATTTGAATGTTCATCGTGACACATTCTGTTTTTATAGAAACTTTTTCAACTAAAAGTGATTTCTTTTGACAAGAGAAGTTAAAAGAATTAAATTTGGGAGTTGCGACTATTGGCAAAATTAGCTTTCAACTTTTATTTAAACCTTGAATGTCTTTTACAAAATTATATATATATATATATGCTGTTCTATTATTTACTCCTTTAGAGTTCTTCACATCAGTATTAGCTGATGGTTTTTCACTGGAGTTTGCATGACAGCAAGTCTCCTCAAGTCTCCAGGACTCTTCTCAGTATTCTGGCTGTTCTCAGAAATGCTGTCATTTTGGATAGTCTCTACTCGTCCGCCAACTTCCAAGTCCTCCAGGTCTTTTGATAACCCTTTAGTTATAGTGCCAAAAGCACCAATCACAATTGGTACAATTGTCACTTTCACGTTCCACAGCTTTTCAATTCTCTAGCAAGGTCGAGGTACTTATCCTTCTTTTCATATTCTTTCAGTTTTATTCTGTGGTCAGCTACGGTTTGCTGTGCATAGTGCTGCTTTGTGCTTGGCTCTGCAAGCGGTTTGACCACTTTGAGACTGGCTTGCTATGCTCACACCTTTGGCCGCTTTGTGAAGGGCTCATTGTACTCACAATGTCATAACATAAAGTATTTTAAATCTCATTATATAATCTTAAGGACATCGTCTTCTCATAAAAAAAAGGCCAAAAATATGATCAGTAGTGTCGTTTACGTTTTACTCATTACTCTTTACTTTATTATTTATTCATTCAAAATAAAATATTCTGTGCCATTCAGAGGAAAAAAGCTTACAAAATACCTGCTGATGGAATGAGTTGATTTATCTATAGTTTATTTATATCAGCCAGGTTAAAAGAATGTTGATTTTTAAGACAGGCTCTCCCCACATGTAACATCCTCAACATTTTTTTTTTTTCTGCACCTATTTTGGTACCATGCCAGTCAAAGCTTAGTAAATGTTTACAATTTCCACACTTGGCTTACTGATCTGATTTTTATAATAATACCATATATGCTGATTCTTTTAATTTTTATATCTTTTTGTCAATTATAGTACCTTCCTTCCAAATCTAAGACAAAACACATTTCTGATTTTAATGTTGTGAATCATTGAGCAGTTTTCTTCTTGGATGTTGTCTATACAAAGATACACTACATGAGTTACACCTCCAGGAGAAAAGTGATGGAACCGGTGAAAAAGAATTAAAATTATTATCTTTCTTATTAATTCCATTGACAAAAAGTTGATTGGATGCAAAGAAAGAGAATGGATTCCAAGCAATTTTGAATACCATCTCTGTTTTATCAAATTATATAAAAATTTATTTAGTGAGTGACTCACCAATGGCTCAGGAGACTGGGGTTCAATCCCAGGTCAAGTCATACCAAAGATTCAAAAAATAGTACTTGATGCTTCCTTGCTTAACACTCAGCATTATAAGGTACGAATTAAGGGTAAAGTGGAACAATCCAGGGAAAGGAGTAGTGTCCCCCCCTACACCTCAATGTAGTAGCTAATGAAAAGGGAGCCTTCGGGTCACCCTCAACTACAGTCACCAATTTGACCGGACCATTGGCTTAATAAGTAGAGTGTTCGCAAATGGTCCGGGAGACTGGGGTTCAATCCCAGGTCAAGTCATACCAAAGACTCAAAAAATGGTACTTGATACCTCCTTGCTTAACACTCAGCATTATAAGGTATAGATCAAGGATAAAGTGGAGCAATCCAGGGAATGGAGTAGTGCCCTCCCCTACACTTCAGTATGGTAGCTATTGGAAAGGAAGCCTTTGGGTCACCCTCGACAAAGGTTGCCAACTTTACTTTTTTTATATATACAGAACAAAAGCATCCATATTATTAAATATGTATAAAAACTAATATATAGTTATTTATTATTGTGTGTGTGTGTATATATATATATATATATATATATATATATATATATATATATATATATACACACACACACAGAACAAAAGCATCCGTGTAATTAAATATATAACAAAAGTGAAAAGACACACAAGAATATTCGTTTGTGTTATTTTTTGATTGTTCTCCATTAATTTCAACCATAGGTCATCATCAAGGGAAAATTTTTGCAGGAAAAAATGTTATTTTTAAATTTTTTTTATTGGAGGTGACACATTATAAAAGAAACAATGAAAAATGCATTGGTGATGGAACATTATTTTCTCTCAACGAAGGTGGGCTGAAAAGTTCCAGACTGATGTTATATCTGCTGTTGATGACTTTTTTCATTAATTGGATCCATGCATTGCAACACCGATGGAAGTAGTATGTGGATCACAAGAAAGACTATGTTGAACATTAAACCTCATTTAGTCACATTCCATGAGACTATCTTTTTGTTCACCCATCCTTCATATATATATATATATATTTCTTTTTTGAATTTAGTTGTAGTGTTCTTTTTCATTTTTAAAAAACATGTTCAGCATTTTGTTTTTTTAAAAAAATTTTTGGTGTTTTATTTTGAAATGTTCTATTGGGGAGGTTAGTTGTTGTGGAGTTTTTTAATAGATATATCTAGTTGGGAGAGATCTATCTGATGGGTTGGTCATAATAGCTATTAAAGATGTTAAATATGTTGTTGCCAGTGTTATATATATATATATTCATTTTTTAAACCTTTTTTTCTTTCTTTCTTTTTTTCTTTTTCTTTAGGATGGCACACTGAACCAAACACCCACCATCACAACATTTAAAGCAGTCAGTCGCCCTCCATTGGCTAGGGCGTGTACCTTGCCCACTGCTCAAGTTCCTCCAAGTGTCAATACAGAGATCATCAACAAGGAACCCGCTTCTCTCAAAAATATCAAACGTCTCAGTTCAAATGACGAATTTGTTACCTTATCCAGGTAACAAGCTTCTTGAGATTAATTATTCTCTTCTGTTTTCGACATTGTTAAATCTTGATAATTATGAAGTAATATAATTTAATAAATGATGGAAGGAAAATTATAAAAAAAGATGATGGAAACAGGTTTTCTGGATAAAATTACAAAATCAAGAGACAATTTTTATATAACTTTAAGAAAAAAGAAATTTTTATCAGTAGTTCTGACCAAAGTAGAGGTATGCATACCACTGCTGGTATGTAAGTTATCAACTGCCAGTACATAGCAAGTTTCCAGTTTCATATTATCATAATATATATATATATAGTAAAAATGAAATTGCATAAAATCTTCTTGTATTGTTGAATATTATTTCTTTCAAATGTGATAATATAGCTGATAGAAAAATTTGGAACTTGACTGGAAATGAAAGCTATGCACTAACTCACTGGTTACCAATATGTAGCACACTGGGAAAATATGCTGATATTCCATATCAGTTTGGTTGGGTTTTATGGCATATCAACCATTGTAGGTTATTTAATGCCAAATCCTCTTTATACATATATATTAAATATATATGATTTGGTTTGGTTGGGTTTTATGGCATATCAACCATTGTAGGTTATTTAATGCCAAATCCTCTTTATACATATATATTAAATATATATGATTTGGTTTGGTTGGGTTTTATGGCATATCAACTATTGTAGGTTATTTAATCCCAAATCCTCTTTATACATATATATTAAATATATATGATTTGGTTTGGTCGGCTTTTATGGCATATCAACCATTGTAGGTTATTTAATGCCAAATCCTCTTAATACATATTAAATATATGATTTGTAAAATATTGCGATATGACAATCACAATTTACCATCAGTCATTTGTTTGCATACATTTAAATAGATGTAAGAGATTAGTTAATCAGTAATTTGATTTTTTAAATAAGTAAGAACTAATTTACTTACACACAAGTATTACTATAGTTTCAATTATTGCTATCAAACTATTGTATCATGGTAAGGAAACGATAGACAGTGAAACAGAGTTAATTGTTTATTAACTCAAGTGGTACAGTCCGACGAGAATTGTAAGTCTCACGCTGTGGGTATTACGTCCAAAGTTGGTCTTCTATGACCAACATCCTTCAAAGCGCTCTGTCTTGCTTCTCACTAGCTTCTCTCGAGACATGGCGTCTTTTATACCTCTGTGATACCAGAAGTAACGTAGTACGAGCCACTATACAACACAAACACTTATTCTATTCAAGATTAATCATTTGTTTGCACACAGTGAAGTGGTTACAAGTATTGCTATTTAACACTGATACCACATCAAAAAATTTAAGAAGGATTGATCTAATCTACCCACCCTAACTAATTTGGACTGATCTAATCTACCCACTGTAACTAATTTGGACTGATCTAATCTACCCACCCTAATTAATTTGTGTCAGTATTTTCTAAGAAATTACATTTCTGTTCTTAAAGTTTCTTGACGGTTTATAGATGGTCACTCATGTGAGTTCTGAACTGGTTCATTGCATCTTAACTTTTGCACATCAGACTTTTCTTATTTCAATTAACAGAATATAAATGAAAGAAATACTTGTCAAAAATTAATAATAATTCACAATGCTTCATCTAAGAAATTCCCTCACCTTAACACTATTACTACGAGGTGTAAAAGCAAGAGAAATAAGATGAAAGAAATACTAGTCAAAAATTAATAATAATTGACAATGCTTCATCTAAGAAATTCACACAACTATTACTACGAGGTGTAAAAGCAAGAGAAATAAGATGAAAGAAATCTGAGTGAAAAATGAATCATTGACAATGTTTCAATGCAAAAAATTCCAAGTGTTTTAAAAATCTGTATTGATTGTCACTTGTTTGTTTCAGTGATCCAATGAATAACATGTGCAACCCAGATGTTTCAACGGAAGGGGATGTCTTCACAACCAATGAATCTAACAATAAGCCCACAGAGAAGGTTATGCGGAAATCCTGGGCCCCTTCTACAAACTCCACCACTTCTGATGAGATCCCTTCAAATGGACATCTCTCCTCAGCCCCGGTCGATGTAAGTAATAAAGAGGATTTCATTTCTGTTCAGTTCTTGTTTTTCTCCTTTTTCTTATTTCTTTCAATGTGTCTGAAAAAATGTTTTAAAGTGCAACATGATCGATTCAATTCCTTCATGAATATCAAGTGCTGTCTAATTAATTCTGTTTTAACCCTTAGAACTCTGAGAAGTCACCTATGACAATGGGCCTCTCCACCCTGGGCTCCTGGCTTGAAAAATAACTGAAAATTTTAAATGTTTTAAACTGTTATTCAACCTCTTTATAGGTGTTAAGTAACAGGTTACAACACTCTATTGACAATTTAAATTATATTTAAGAAATAAGATTATTTATGAAATTGCAATATTTTATTGACAATAGGAATTTACAATCAGGGAATCCCTGTTCAAAACTCTGCCACCCAGATATAAGTACTTCTAGTTAGCAGCACAAATACTGGCTGCTTGGGTTCAAAGGGTTAAATGATACCTACCTTGAATTTTAAAAAATTATTTCAAATTTATAAAATGCTGGTACTTGTTTTATGTAGAAATTTAATAAGTTTAGTCTGGCTCAACGCTGGTTTTATTTCATGTGAAATCAAGATGGCTGAAGCAAAAAAATTTTATTTTTTTGTTTTTTTGTTTTTTTTTTGGTTGGTTCTCTTATTTTTAATTTAACAAGTTAATTTTTTTGAATTCTTTATTTTAACTCTGATTCCTTTGTACTTTGCTTAAATTTGTTTTCATTTTTCAAGAGCTGTTTATTTCATTTTATTTATTTAGTTATTTTCTTCTATAATACAATCAAACACATCCACTCATGTTGTCTACTTTCAAACACTAAGTCAAGATATATACATGGGTATGCTGAAAAGTTCTCACTCCAACAATTAGATTAATCTAGGACAGTCATAGGCAAACTGCAACCAATACTGCTTTCTGAATACCCCCCCCAAACCAATTTCACAAGGAAAATAACATTCATGAAAATTTTGTCTGATTAAATTATTTATCAGATCATTTGATATATATCTATTAGGATCCCATCTATATGTCAAAAAGATTTGTTTTAGAATTATTTGTATTAGATAGGAATACTTGATACCATATAATATAATGCAAACAAATGATGATTTATAATTGAATAGGAATAAGTAAAGTAAAGTTGTCTTCCTTTAGTCAAGGGTGACCAGAAGGCTCCCTTTTCAATAGCTACTACACCAAGGTGTAGAGGAGGGTGCTACTCCTTTCCCTGGATTGTTCCACTTTACCCTTGATATGTACCTTATATTGCTGAGTGTTAAGCAAGGAGGTGTCAAGTATCATTTTTAAAGTCTTTGGTATGACTCAACATGGGATTGAACCCTGGTCTCCCGGACCATTGGCGAACACTCTACCCACTAGGCAAATGGGCCGGTTAACTCTACCCACTAGACCAATGAGCCAGTTACTTGAAACCATATATATGTGTATAAATTATTAGTATTAGATAGGAATACTTGAAACCATGTTATTATATGTAAATTATTTACATTAAGAACAGTTACTTGAAGCTTTAGTTACTTACAAATAATTCTTATTATCCTGGGTATAACACTAAACTGCATCCGATGGTGAGGCTCCACTTCTGGAGCTTTGAAGACAAGAGTATTCCTTAATTATCATAACTCCCAGCTCCATTCTGACTTGGAGTGGTAGTACCTGTTAAGGTCCAATTTTGGGGTCAATTAAATCTTAGAATTATAAGTATTGAATTGGGGTGCTTGTGTGCAAATTATTTGTTACAAGTACCCCAGGATCATTAAATAAGTATCTAGACATTTTTTTAAAAATTGAATAGATATATATCTATGTTCACTTATCTTTGTGCTGCTACATATTCATAATTTTATTTGATATATATTGAATTTTATTATATATATATACAAGGTGTTTTATTATATATATACGATAAGTTTCCTGACTTTTTTCATATGGGCACTTTTATTGATAATACACAAGTGAAACTCTAGTCCCCTTCGAAGTACTCTCCTCCAGCTGCAATGCACTTGTTGTACCATTCCAACAACTTCTGGAAGGCCCCATGGAAGTCCTCTTGTGGGAGCATGTCAATGACCTTCATCACAGCCTCTTTCATCTTCTCAATTGTCTCATAATAACAGCCTCTGAGCTTAGGGAATAACCAAAAGTCACAGGGAGCAACGTCTGGACTATAGGGAGGCTGAGGAACTGTCTTGATGCCCATCTTGGTCAAATAGTCTGTGACAAGGATGGAGTTGTGGACTAGTGCATTGTCCTGCTGGAAATGCCACTGACCCGATTTGAAGAGTGATGGCCTCTTCCGACGGAATCTCTTCCTGAATTCCCTTAAAACCTCAACATAGTTACCCTAACCCTAACCCTTTGGCCAACCAACTCTGGTGTGCTGACTTCCTTACTCCTCCCACACCTCTCATCATCCCTCACAGACTCCGTGCCTTCCTTAAATCTCTTATGCCACTCAAAAACTGATGCTCGATTCATGCAAGATGGTCGAAAAGCAGTCTGGAGCATTCCATATGTTTCTGTAGTTTTATCAAATATGAATAATTTTTAAACAGATTTATTTTACCGATAAATAGGACCCTAACAGGTACTACCACTCCAGGTCAGGGTGAGCCCAGGAGTAATGGCAATGAAGGGGGAGATGTAATTATCCATACCTCCCACCAAGTAGGATTTGACACAAGGTCTGTTTTACTGTGGGGATTAGGGTGTGGGGAGCATGCACATTTTTTGCTGGTTATAGGTTCACAAAGGCAATGAAGAGGTATTCTACACTTTCCAGGTCTCCAGAACTGGAGCCTCACTATCAAATACAGTTTAATGTCATACCCAGTATACTCATGAGGAGGAGAAGTTCTTATCCCTTTGCAAGGGGGATACCATATTTACCAACCCCTCCGCTCAGGCAGGATATGACACAAGGTCAATTTTTTTAAGCGAAGTGTAACAGGTTTGAATTCAGAGTTTTTCCTTCTCCTAGACTAGTTGCCTCACTAAGGCTGAAGAACCTAGTCTGCCCTACTATTTACCCATAGCTGGAGGGAGAATAATTGGATTCATACTTTTCCCAAGGATATTAGTGCTATGTGAAATGCAATCAGTCTCATCTAGGATTTGAACTCGTGTCGCCGTGTCCATTTCCTACAACGATAACAATTACACCACAGGCACCTCCTAAGGGGGGATACAGTCCGCATATTCTAAACCGCACTGACAGGGAAGAGTTATGTCATCATATAAACTTTTCAGCCTACCCTCATGTATATATTATCAAATATTAGTGAGTCATTTTCTCTAAATGAAATCCTCGATGATTTTACTACATCTACTTTATTGACTCATTCTCTTGATCTATCTTATTGAATTTTCAAATATTATTTCTTTCAAGGGAATCTCTGTAGCGTAATGGCTAACATGCTGGATTACGACATCATAGCAAACAAGTTTAAATTCCAATCATGCTATTACATTCACTTTTGGACTAATACCATTCGGAAAGGTACAAACTACCTTATCCTTCTAGTTATGGGTTAAATAGTACCATTACTGTCCTTCTACAAGAATGGCCTTGGCATTGAATAACCCAAAAAAGGTTGATATCCCATTAAACAAAGAAACAACTACTTCTTTCACGTTAATTAAATTTTAAAATTTTTTTTATAATAACTCTCAGAATAACATTAAGAATTTTGATAAAAAGCATTTGAAATTAAAATGGAAGGGTATTATATTCCTCTCTCTGTCTACTATTTTGACTTCATTCCTCACAGATTAGTTTCTGTTTATATATGATCATCTATATCCAATTTCATCTATCCACATGTCCAACTTTTCCTCATTCTGGCATGAATTTTCAAAAATCTTGCTACATTTCAGTTTGAGATTAATTTTCTTGTCTTTTTTTGTTTTTCATCATAATGTGTATTCTTATGCCTTTCTGTTGTGATATGAAATTTTGAACATTGTTCTGAGGATTCCAATACTGCACTTCCCATACATATCTCATCTGTTGCCTTTATACACAACTTCTTGGAACTATACTTTCTGACTCACATGTTGAAACCATAACTTTACAAACAAGATAAATCTCACCAGCACTTTCATTTAAACCACAAGTTCATCATTCATTCTTTTTTGTTCAGTCATTCCTATATACTACTGCTATTTATACTTAGCCTACTGATCAGATTATTTGGGTATAATATGTGTATTAGTTCTTTCAATTGTTTTATTTGCAAATACTACTTCTTATTATTTTGACTTTATTCCATAAAGGTTCATGTAACACTTCCCTCTCTACTCTAAACTATACCTAATTTTAAACTTTCTCCAAGGATTATGGCTTTCTACCATTTCTCAAATCTTATATTTTCAAGAGCTGCCAGTCTTTTGACATGACTTTAAGATTTGTTATATATGCAGTTCTTATTCCATGTTTTTGGCAGGGTTTTTTTTTTTTTTGTTGTTGTTGTTGTTTTTTGTTGGGGGTATTCAAAGGAAAAACACAAAATACTCAATAATACAATCAAGCTAAGAAAGAAGGCAGATATAAGCTAAATTAAATAAACTTAGCCATATCACTGTATTATTTACCTTTTTATTTTCAAATAGTATTTTCGGCTTTTTCTTGAATATGTTTAGCAACAAGGCAGTGGCAATAGAAGTATATATTTACCAACTCCTCCATGTAAACAAGATACAACATTTTAAGCCAAGTTTAACTCGTTTAAATTCAGAGTTTTCCTTTTTCCTTGACCAGTTGCCATACCAAGGTTAAAGAGCCCAGTCTGCCTTACTCTTTACCCACAGCTGGAGAGAAAATACTTGAATGTATACTTTCCCTTGTGTGAAAGGCAAACAGTCTCACCCAGGATCTGAACTCTGATTGACATGTCTATTTCCTACAATGGTATCCATTATGCCACAAATGCCTTCAATAGAAGTAGGGAATTCTACATGAAAAAAAACCAACTTTTTAACACCTACTCTAAAAAGTATTCCATAGAGTTTTCATAATTGTTGTTTGGTAAATGTCCCAATAGCCTTGAATAAAGTATTTATCAAAGTGCAATTTAGCAATAAAGTTTATGACTTTTATAAGGTCTACTTTAAGTTGTTCTGCTTTAACAGATAGTTGATTGAGTGACTTGAGCCTATCTTGATCAGAAAAGATACTTACTGGCAGCAACACCCCACAAGGCACCTACTATACGGCCACTATCCAAAACTATCCAAATCAGACGAACCAGACATGCAGGACACTGCTGGGGAAGCAGGGATGAGCTCATAAGTAATGTACTCCTATGGACCCCACAAATAGCCGGGCAAAAGTAGGATGACCAGCTCGAACATACATACAGCAGCTATGTGAGGATACGGGATGTAGCCCTGAAGACCTGCCAGAGGCGATGAATGATAGGGAAAAGTGGCGAGAGAGGGTCAGGGATATCCATGCCTGCAGCAAATACTTACTTATGGAATGAGTATATATATATCTATATATATATAGGCTGGTCAACAGCTTTCTAAATAGAATAATGTGTTTTTACTAGCAAAATACCAATATTATTTTAAAATCTATTTCAGTTATTTACTCTTAATCCCAAAAAAAGAAAAACCCACAAGTAGTTTTTCTCTGCTCTTCTTGTGAATTCCGGCTTTTATACTTCAGCCTTACTTCATTAAACCAACAGAAATCATCAAAACTGAACATTCTCCAATTGTGGAGAATTGTCAGAAAACCCCGACAGTTAACCAAGAATTGGAATCTTGCTCTTCTGCTAATAAGGAGTCTGTGGAGAATCGTTTCACAGACAAATTGTTCAAGTCTCATTCTATGGTGAATCTGACTTTGGGTTTGTTGAGTGTGTCATCCCCATCACGTGTAAGTGTCTCTTGAGTCTTCCATATATGCGCTTAGCTTCATAGAATTCTGCATAACACTACTGACCCCCCTTAGATGATGTTAAGTATTCTGGGCAGGATTTCTTAAGGTCTTATATTAAAAAGATCAGTGCTTAAAATATTTTATAAGGATTAGTACTCAAAAAGATATGAATTAGGATTCGTACTCAAAAAGATATGTATTCAAAAGATATCAATTAGGATTCGTACTCAAAAAGATATGTATTCAAAAGATATCAGTTAGGATTCGTACTCAAAAAGATATGTATTCAAAAGATATCAGTTAGGATTTGTACTCAAAAAGATATGTATTCAAAAGATATCAATTAGGATTCGTACTCAAAAAGATGTGTTGTCAAAAGATATCTATTAGGATTCGTACTCAAAAAGATATGTATTCAAAAGATATCAATTAGGATTCGTACTCAAAAAGATATGTAGTCAAAAGATATCAAAGATCAGTACTTTAAAAGATTGACAAGGATCTGTGGTCAAAATGCTTTGGTGAGATTCCATGTTCAAAACATTTCAGCAGGGATCTGTATTCCAAATGGTTCAATCCAGATTCACAATCACAACATTTTGAAAGAGATCTGTGTACAAAACATTCTGATGGGAATCCGTGTTCAAAACATTTCAATGAGGATCCATGTTCAAAACATTTTGATAGGGATCCATGTTCAAAACATTTTGATGGGGATCCATGTTCAAAACGTGTCAACTAGGATTCCTTCATGTTCAAAACATTTCAATGGAGATCAAAGTTCAAATTGTGTTGACCTGTATCCATATTCAAAACATTTTGATCGGGATCTGTGTTTATAATGTTTCCGTGAGGATCCGTGTTCAGAAAAGATCCATGATAATCCATGGTCAAAAGTTGCCTACAAAAATCCAATTATATTTGTGGCATACTTTTCTTTCATTGTTTCAGTTTGTATCTCTATTCATTTTTCAGTCATATTCGATATCAAATGATGTATAACCTTCATAAAGTTGAAGATACAATGCGATATAAAAGATGTGTTAATTAAGTAAGGATAAAGATCCAATGATCCATCTAATATCTAATGATTAAATAACTGCAAAAAAGATGAAGATAATTCATCTTACAGCACTAGACACCTAAAAAAAAAACTCTGCTAAATAAAAACAAAAAGATGAAGATACTCATCAAATAATGTGAGAGCTGATTTTTATGTTTATAGTTGATTAAGTGTAGCCTGGCACAAGGCTGCAGTAATGGAGCACTTAGGATACAACTAAACTCCCAATGATTATCAAAACAAGCTTGTTAAGTATAAATCTACAGCAGCAACCCAAGTAAATAATTATGAAGCTGAGCCTAGTCTGGCACAAGACCTCAATAGAAGGATATTTGGGTAGTTGTTTAGAACTGATATCTGTTCAGAAATGTGAAAAAATGTACACAGCATCAGGTTCAGAGAATTAATTATTTATTTTTTTTATTTTTTATTTTATTTATTGCGGACTTTTTATCCTCATCTTGGTAGTTTTTGTGTTGTATCTTCTTTTTTTTATTTTTTTATTTTATTTATTGCAGACTTTATCCTCATCTTGGTAGTTTTTGTGTTGTATCTTCTTCACTACATTTCAGCCAAATTTCACCTCTGGCCTTCTCCAGATGATTTAACCGCGACCTCGGATAGGAATGACCAAGTAAACCTCTGGCCAGCTATGGAAGACCAGATAAGGAGAACAAATAATTGGATTTATAAGACCAAAAAATCCAACCTTGATCGCCCTTCGGGGCCCGTGGCGCAGCGGATGGAGGCGTTAAGTCTCTACGGTTCCAGGTGAGCATTGTCAGAAGATAGCGGTTTCAATTCCTACCCAAGCCGGCCAGAGGTTTACTTGGTCAAAAACGTAGTGCGATAGACAACAACTATGGAAGGCAGTAATTACAGGGGATACGGTTACAAGACTCAGCATTCCTATCCGAGGTCGCTGTTAAATCACCTGAAGAAGGCCAGAGGTGAAATTAGGCCGAAACGTAGTGAAAGAAGAAACAACACAAAAACTACCAAGATGAGGACAAAAAGTCCACAATATATAAAAAAATAAAATGAAATAAAAAATTAATTCTCAGATTAAGAAGCCTCATCTCAAAATGATTCCAATTAAAGACAATCACATCGTGTTCAATATTGAACTCTGGGGGTGTCCTCATGGTATGATGGTTAAAGTGATAGACTGCAGAGTCGTAGTAAGCGAGTTCGTATTCCAGTCGCGCTATTACGTTCACTTTCGGCCAAATACCCTTGGGAAAGGTATGAACCCTCTTATCCTCCCACCTATGGGTTAAATAGTACCACTATTGTTTTTCTGGGAGAATGGCTTTGGCATTAAATAACCTACAAAGGTTGATATGCCATTAAACCAAACCAAACCTTGATATGTCACAATCACTTTCAGACTAATACCTTTGGGAAAGGTATGAACCCCCTTATCCTCCCAGCTATGGGTTAAATAGTACCACTACTGTTCTTCTAGGAGAATGGCTTTGATATTAAATAACCTACAAAGGTTGATATGCCATTAAACAAAGAAACCAAACCAAACCAAACCAATATTGAACTCTGCTTTAATTTTTAGATCTCAATTAACAGACCTAGCCCTAACCCAAACCCAAGCTTTTTAAAAAACTTGAAAATGCATTCTACTTTATAAATAGATATAGGCGTTTGGTTTATGAACTTAGTGAAATCATCTTGAAGATGCTGGTTCAATCCTGACTACAAGTAAAAATAACAAATGCTTACTTAACACTTGTACCCAGTCATAGTTAATAAAATTAGAATGATCTACCCCCATGGATAGAATAAAGAGTTTAGTTCAAAGTTTTGTTTAGGCTCCCAAGTTTGACAAGAAACACCTGAAGAAGGCCAAAAGTCACATCAGCTGAAACATTATAAATATAACAATAACGATGTAAATCGTCAAATATTATAAATGATAAAAATCATCAAGCTTCATCTAAAAAAATTTAGACAAATAATATTCAACATTGTCTATTTTAAATCTTTTACCGTCAGTTTTTTGGCAAAAAAAACATCAATCAAAAAGAAAAATGCACTCAACTTATCACTAAACAACAGTCACTATTGTTAACAATTCAATGAAAATGAAGACTAACAAGAGTTAATAAAAATACTATTGCTGCTGCTACTACTACTAAGTTGACAACTGTGATATTACCTAATATAATATGTGAGAATTACTACTATTTAGTATTTTAGTATTACTAATATAACTCACTGTCTTTTGAATAAGATTTGATTATCCCATTAAAATTTAATCTTCTCATATTAAAATCTCTCCAGGAATTTTCAAGATCATCCCTATATTAATGATCTAATTTATGTATCTGTAATTAAAAAAAAAACAAACAGGATAATAGATTGACTTGGAACTTTATTCTGCCCTGTCAGATTGGGCTGTTGAATATGCCAACTGCACTTTTACAGAGGAGTAAGATATCCCCACCCACCCAGTAAGTGTCCTGTATATGACACTAAACAATCTAATGGTGAGGCTCCAGTCCTGGTGCTTTGGGGAATGTGTAGTAGCCCTTCATTGCCATTACTCCCAGGTCCACTCTGACCCTGAGTGGTTTATATCTGTTAGGGTCCCATCTATGGGTCAAATAAAACTGTTTAATCATTTACTATAATTGAAACCATTTAACTGTGTGTAAACGAATGATTGATATTAAATAGAATTATTAGTATTTGATAACAATACTTGAAACTATTTAACTATATGCAAACAATAGATAATAATACTTAAAACCATTTAACTGTATGCAAATAATTGAGTTCTAACTCATTTAAAAATGAAGTCAACTACAAACTATTCACTCACAAATCATATTAGTAAAGTTGGTGACCGTAATTGAGAACAACCCGAAAGCTCCCTTTTCATTAGGTACTACACCAAGGTGTAGGGGAGGGTGCTACTCCTTTTCCTGTATTGTTCCACTTTACCCTTTATCCATACTTAATAATGCTGACTGTTAAGCAAGGTGGCATCTAGTACCATTTTTTGAGTCTTTGGTATGGCTCAACCTAGAATTAAAATACAATCTCCCAGCTCATTGGTGACCACTTTACCCACTAGCCTACATAGTATATATATGCATCAACAGGATTTGACATTAAATAACCATCAAGGGTTCATATGCCGTTAGAATAAATAACCTGACCTAACCTTGAAATTTAACTGGAACATAACACAACTATGGTCACTATGAAGTTTTTAAAATATAACACAACTATGATCACAACACAATATAACACAAACTATGGTCACTATGGAACATAACACAACTATGGTCACTATGAAGTTTTTAAAATTTAACTTGAACATAACACAACTATGGTCACTTAAGGTGAAGTTTTTAAAATATAAGTCGCTGATCGAGAGGACAATGACTACAATTGACTTCACCACCGTATCTTTGTGTTTTTATTCCAGTGACACAACTAGAAAAAAATGGCACAGTCTATCACAATACCACTAAAATCATCTAATTTGAAGAATAAAGCAATTTCCAGTCTAAACACACCATTGGTTTCAAAGTAATTTTTAATTGACCATAAAGTGACCAAAAAAAAAAATAATGTCTGTCCAAGGGAGATAATTCAATGTTAGAGGAATAAACTTGAAGAATGCGAGAGGAATAAACTTGAAGAATTTTTGACTTGTTTACATTCTAGTCAATCAGTCATTATGGATTAAAAGTGGCAATACTTAAGTAATAATCAAGCATAGTGATATTTAGCATTTACAAATAAGATCCATTCTCATTATAACTTTATATATTTTAGTCTTCTTTCTTCTCTCTCTCTCTCTCTCTCTCACTCATTTTTTGTTCTTTCTCTCTTTTTCAATTTCTCTTTCATACCAACTTAATCTTTCTCTTCCCTTTTTTCTTCTCTCATTATAACTTTCTATCCTTCAATTTTCTTCCTTCTCTTTATTTGTTTTCTTTCTCTCTTTTTCAATTTCTCTTTCCTTCCAACTTAGTCTCTCTTTTCACCTTTTTCTTTTTTTTTCTTTTCCTTCTCTTTCTATCATTATACTTTCTTTGTCTCTTTCTCTTTCAACTTAGACTCTCTTTTCACCTTTTTCTTTTTTTCTTTTCCTTCTCTTTCTATCATTATACTCTCTTTGTCTCTTTCTCTTTCAACTTAGACTCTCTTTTCACCTTTTTCTTTTTTTCTTTTCCTTTTTTTTTTCTTTTCCTTCTCTTTCTATCATTATACTCTCTTTGTCTCTTTCTCTTTCAACTTAGACTCTCTTTTCACCTTTTCCTTTTTTTCTTTTCCTTCTCTTTCTATCATTATACTTTCTTTGTCTCTTTCTCTTTCAACTTAGACTCTCTTTTCACCTTTTCCTTTTTTTCTTTTCCTTCTCTTTCTATCATTATACTCTCTTTGTCTCTTTCTCTTTCAACTTAGACTCTCTTTTCACCTTTTCCTTTTTTTCTTTTCCTTCTCTTTCTATCATTATACTTTCTTTGTCTCTTTCTCTTTCAACTTAGACTCTCTTTTCACCTTTTCCTTTTTTTCTTTTCCTTCTCTTTCTATCATTATACTTTCTTTGTCTCTTTCTCTTTCAACTTAGACTCTCTTTTCACCTTTTTCTTTTTTTTCTTTTCCTTCTCTTTCTATCATTATACTTTCTTTGTCTCTTTCTCTTTCAACTTAGACTCTCTTTTCACCTTTTCCTTTTTTTTTCTTTTCCTTTTTTTTTTCTTTTCCTTCTCTTTCTATCATTATACTCTCTTTGTCTCTTTCTCTTTCAACTTAGACTCTCTTTTCACCTTTTCCTTTTTTTCTTTTCCTTCTCTTTCTATCATTATACTCTCTTTGTCTCTTTCTCTTTCAACTTAGACTCTCTTTTCACCTTTTCCTTTTTTTCTTTTCCTTCTCTTTCTATCATTATACTTTCTTTGTCTCTTTCTCTTTCAACTTAGACTCTCTTTTCACCTTTTCCTTTTTTTCTTTTCCTTCTCTTTCTATCATTATACTTTCTTTGTCTCTTTCTCTTTCAACTTAGACTCTCTTTTCACCTTTTCCTTTTTTTTTCTTTTCCTTTTTTTTTCTTTTCCTTCTCTTTCTATCATTATACTCTCTTTGTCTCTTTCTCTTTCAACTTAGACTCTCTTTTCACCTTTTCCTTTTTTTCTTTTCCTTCTCTTTCTATCATTATACTCTCTTTGTCTCTTTCTCTTTCAACTTAGACTCTCTTTTCACCTTTTCCTTTTTTTCTTTTCCTTCTCTTTCTATCATTATACTTTCTTTGTCTCTTTCTCTTTCAACTTAGACTCTCTTTTCACCTTTTCCTTTTTTTCTTTTCCTTCTCTTTCTATCATTATACTTTCTTTGTCTCTTTCTCTTTCAACTTAGACTCTCTTTTCACCTTTTCCTTTTTTTTTCTTTTCCTTTTTTTTTTCTTTTCCTTCTCTTTCTATCATTATACTCTCTTTGTCTCTTTCTCTTTCAACTTAGACTCTCTTTTCACCTTTTCCTTTTTTTCTTTTCCTTCTCTTTCTATCATTATACTCTCTTTGTCTCTTTCTCTTTCAACTTAGACTCTCTTTTCACCTTTTCCTTTTTTTCTTTTCCTTCTCTTTCTATCATTATACTCTCTTTGTCTCTTTCTCTTTCAACTTAGACTCTCTTTTCACCTTTTCCTTTTTTTCTTTTCCTTCTCTTTCTATCATTATACTCTCTTTGTCTCTTTCTCTTTCAACTTAGACTCTCTTTTCACCTTTTCCTTTTTTTTCTTTTCCTTTTTTTTTTCTTTTCCTTCTCTTTCTATCATTATACTCTCTTTGTCTCTTTCTCTTTCAACTTAGACTCTCTTTTCACCTTTTCCTTTTTTTCTTTTCCTTCTCTTTCTATCATTATACTTTCTTTGTCTCTTTCTCTTTCAACTTAGACTCTCTTTTCACCTTTTCCTTTTTTTCTTTTCCTTCTCTTTCTATCATTATACTCTCTTTGTCTCTTTCTCTTTCAACTTAGACTCTCTTTTCACCTTTTTCTTTTTTTCTTTTCCTTCTCTTTCTATCATTATACTCTCTTTGTCTCTTTCTCTTTCAACTTAGACTCTCTTTTCACCTTTTCCTTTTTTTCTTTTCCTTCTCTTTCTATCATTATACTCTCTTTGTCTCTTTCTCTTTCAACTTAGACTCTCTTTTCACCTTTTCCTTTTTTTCTTTTCCTTCTCTTTCTATCATTATACTCTCTTTGTCTCTTTCTCTTTCAACTTAGACTCTCTTTTCACCTTTTCCTTTTTTTCTTTTCCTTCTCTTTCTATCATTATACTCTCTTTGTCTCTTTCTCTTTCAACTTAGACTCTCTTTTCACCTTTTCCTTTTTTTCTTTTCCTTCTCTTTCTATCATTATACTTTCTTTGTCTCTTTCTCTTTCAACTTAGACTCTCTTTTCACCTTTTCCTTTTTTTCTTTTCCTTCTCTTTCTATCATTATACTCTCTTTGTCTCTTTCTCTTTCAACTTAGACTCTCTTTTCACCTTTTCCTTTTTTTTTCTTTTCCTTTTTTTTTCTTTTCCTTTTTTTTCTTTTCCTTCTCTTTCTATCATTATACTTTCTTTGTCTCTTTCTCTTTCAACTTAGACTCTCTTTTCACCTTTTCCTTTTTTTCTTTTCCTTCTCTTTCTATCATTATACTTTCTTTGTCTCTTTCTCTTTCAACTTAGACTCTCTTTTCACCTTTTCCTTTTTTTTTTCTTTTCCTTTTTTTTTCTTTTCCTTTTTTTTTCTTTTCCTTTTTTTTCTTTTCCTTCTCTTTCTATCATTATACTTTCTTTGTCTCTTTCTCTTTCAACTTAGACTCTCTTTTCACCTTTTTCTTTTTTTTCTTTTCCTTTTTTTTTCTTTTCCTTCTCTTTCTATCATTATACTCTCTTTGTCTCTTTCTCTTTCAACTTAGACTCTCTTTTCACCTTTTCCTTTTTTTTTCTTTTCCTTTTTTTTTCTTTTCCTTTTTTTTCTTTTCCTTCTCTTTCTATCATTATACTCTCTTTGTCTCTTTCTCTTTCAACTTAGACTCTCTTTTCACCTTTTCCTTTTTTTTTCTTTTCCTTTTTTTTTCTTTTCCTTTTTTTTCTTTTCCTTCCCTTTCTATCATTATACTTTCTTTGTCTCTTTCTCTTTCAACTTAGACTCTCTTTTCACCTTTTTCTTTTTTTCTTTTCCTTCCCTTTCTATCATTATACTCTCTTTGTCTCTTTCTCTTTCAACTTAGACTCTCTTTTCACCTTTTTCTTTTTTTTTCCTTTTCCTTCTCTTTCTATCATTATACTCTCTTTGTCTCTTTCTCTTTCAACTTAGACTCTCTCTTCACCTTTTTCTTTTTTTTTCTTTTCCTTCTCTTTCTATCATTATACTCTCTTTGTCTCTTTCTCTTTCAACTTAGACTCTCTTTTCACCTTTTTCTTTTTTTTTCCTTTTCCTTCTCTTTCTATCATTATACTCTCTTTGTCTCTTTCTCTTTCAACTTAGACTCTCTTTTCACCTTTTTCTTTTTTTTTTCTTTTCCTTCTCTTTCTATCATTATACTCTCTTTGTCTCTTTCTCTTTCAACTTAGACTCTCTTTTCACCTTTTTCTTTTTTTTTCTTTTCCTTCTCTTTCTATCATTATACTCTCTTTGTCTCTTTCTCTTTCAACTTAGACTCTCTTTTCACCTTTTTCTTTTTTTTTTCTTTTCCTTCTCTTTCTATCATTATACTCTCTTTGTCTCTTTCTCTTTCAACTTAGACTCTCTTTTCACCTTTTTCTTTTTTTTTCTTTTCCTTCTCTTTCTATCATTATACTCTCTTTGTCTCTTTCTCTTTCAACTTAGACTCTCTTTTCACCTTTTTCTTCTTTTTTCTTTTCCTTCTCTTTCTATCATTATACTCTCTTTGTCTCTTTCTCTTTCAACTTAGACTCTCTTTTCACCTTTTTCTTTTTTTTCTTTTCCTTCTCTTTTTATCATTATACTTTTTTTGTCTCTTCCTCTTTCAACTTAGACTCTCTTTTCACCTTTTTCTTTTTTTCTTTTCCTTCTCTTTCTATCATTATACTCTCTTTGTCTCTTTCTCTTTCAACTTAGACTCTCTTTTCACCTTTTTCTTTTTTTCTTTTCCTTCTCTTTCTATCATTATACTCTCTTTGTCTCTTTCTCTTTCAACTTAGACTCTCTTTTCACCTTTTTCTTTTTTTTTCTTTTCCTTCTCTTTCTATCATTATACTCTCTTTGTCTCTTTCTCTTTCAACTTAGACTCTCTTTTCACCTTTTTCTTCTTTTTTCTTTTCCTTCTCTTTCTATCATTATACTCTCTTTGTCTCTTTCTCTTTCAACTTAGACTCTCTTTTCACCTTTTTCTTTTTTTTCTTTTCCTTCTCTTTTTATCATTATACTTTTTTTGTCTCTTCCTCTTTCAACTTAGACTCTCTTTTCACCTTTTTCTTTTTTTCTTTTCCTTCTCTTTCTATCATTATACTCTCTTTGTCTCTTTCTCTTTCAACTTAGACTCTCTTTTCACCTTTTTCTTTTTTTCTTTTCCTTCTCTTTCTATCATTATACTCTCTTTGTCTCTTTCTCTTTCAACTTAGACTCTCTTTTCACCTTTTTCTTTTTTCTTTTCCTTCTCTTTCTATCATTATACTTTCTTTGTCTCTTTCTCTTTCAACTTACTCTCTTTTCACCTTTTTCTTCTTTTTTCTTTTCCTTCTCTTTCTATCATTATACTTTCTTTGTCTCTTTCTCTTTCAACTTAGACTCTCTTTTCACCTTTTTCTTTTTTCTTTTCCTTCTCTTTCTATCATTATACTTTCTTTGTCTCTTTCTCTTTCAACGTATATCACTTTCACTTTTTTGTCTTCGTGTGTTTTTTTTTTCCTTCTTTTTTTATCTACTCAAGGGGTTTGAAAAGATTTCGATCAATCCGTATTCCCACATTTTTAAAGTACCAAAAAGACTGAAGCTACCATCTCAAACCCAAACAACCAAATATTTCTCATTGTTTATTGCAACATAATTTTATTTTCTATTTTTTAAAAAGATCTTAAAGGATTCAAGATAAGAATTCTATTTGTTTGATTTTGGTTTTTTTCATCCCGTAAAATACACTCTCCAAATATATGCATAGATACAAAATTTTAACTCCCTTAAACCTTTCGCAGGCAGATAATTTTGGGGGGAAATTTGTAAAATAGTCAATATGTTCAAAACAGTCAATTAATTATGTAAAACAAAAAAAAAAACCCCAAAAGATGATAATTCGATCAGCAGTTGTTTGTCATTGTACAATATCATTAAAAAAAAATAATGGAACACTCACTTTTAATGATGATATTTTATAAAACAACCTTTACACATCACAGTGGGGCCTCCTACCAGTGTTTTCTATATGAGGGAGTGGCTGAAAAGTTAATAGGCTGACCAAGATACCCTCATGGAATGTGACCAATGAAGTTTATTTTTCAGCATAGTCCCCCTTGCAGTCCACACATTTCTTCCATTACTGTTGCAGTGCTTGGAAACCATTCATCAAAAATGTCATCAATGGCAGATATAATGTCATCCTATGAACTTTTCAGCCCACCCTAGCACATTGGCACTAAATTGGTCAGCAAGCAGCCAATAAAAAAATGCCTTATGTTGAGCTACTGCAAAACAACTAAATATGTTGCTCTGCCTGCAAAAGGGTCAATACCGCATAACGATACTTGCGCTCAAATGTAATTAGAACTGGCTTTCTCCTTTGCCAACATTTACCAAACTCTGCTTTCAGACATTAATAAAATCACTTACAGACATTTAAAATTCTTTACTTTTTCTAAAAAATTTTTTTTCCCTAGTTTTAATTATCTTACTTTTTCGTTAATCTTTTTATTTGTTTGTTTGCTTGTTTGTTTATTTATTTATTCATTTATTCATTTTGGTATTCAAATTTTGTTTTATATTTTGAAATTTAAAATGTCACATGACTATCATAGAACATTTTTGTTATTATTAATTTTAACTAGTATTTTCTTTCATCTTTTTTAATTTTAGTTGCTTTTTATCATTTATGTTTATAGGTATAATTTAGACTTTTTGCAATACCAATGACTTTTGGTGTTTAGTAGTAAATCCACTGGTAAAGATAACCTGGCTTCCCTTGGGCAAAAAAAGGGACGTGTATTTGCATCTCACCAAAGAGAGATTATCCATTATTATTTATTTTCAATGCAAACTGTTCTTTGCTGGTAAGGATAACCAGGATTCCCCTGGGCAAAAAACGTAAACTGTGCTGTTGTAGAAATGAAGACCTGAGGGAGTTATAATTTTTTCTTTTTAAAAAAACAGCAGACTAAAAATCAAAAGATGAAAGAAAATATGAATCAAAATCAATAATACTGATGATTGACAATGCTTCATCTAAAAAAAAAAAAGAAAATGGAATTAAAAATTTTGTTTTAATTTTAGTTTTTGAGTGATGATTAATTGATGAAGCATTCTGTTGTTGATTTGCAATATCTTTTTGGGTTTTTTTTTTTGTTTGTTTTAAAGTCTTTGAGTCTTAAATTTAGTTTTCTGTTGCTTTCATTGTTCTTATTTGTTCTTGTCAGTCATAAGAAAATAGTACTATCTCTATCCCATAATAATCATTACATTTAGTATATGAAATATATAAGTAAATGTAACAACTATTATGAGACAGAAATAGTATTTTAATACCATCGCTGTACCATAATACTTGTTACATTTAGTCTATATATATATATATATATATATGTATATATAGACTAAATGTGAAATATATTAGCAAATGTAACTATTATGGGACAGATATAGTATTTTATTACTATTACTGTCCCATAATATTTGTTATATTCAAATGTAACAATTATTATGGAACAGATAGAGCATTTTATAAGCATCTCTGTCCCATAGTAGTTGTTACATTTAGTCTATGAAACACACACACACGCACTTCAAACTAAAGCGTCAACTATGAACCCAGCTAGACTCATACATAACAAATTGTTTGTTTTAGAAACACTTAACGAAAGTAAAGGTGAGTATCAAATCTTTTGGAGGTAGATTTGATGTTTGACTTTATCAATCAATGCATGTTATAAATACTGAATGTTTTTTTTTTTGTTTTTAATTCTCTCTCTCTCTCTCTCTCTCTCTCTCTCTCTCTCTCTCTCTCTCTCTCTCTCTTAAGATAATACCAGATTATAGAAAGAAAGAGAAACAAAACTGAAACATTGGAACCAGTTAGCTAATTATTATTACATTCAATCAAATCCATTAAAACTCTTCACCCTGTTTGTACGGCTTAGAATATGAAAACTGCATCCCAAACAGAAGGGGTGATACTATTTACCAACCCCTCCGCTCGGGCAGGATATGACACAAGGTCAATGATTTTAAGCGGAGTTTAACAGGTTTGAATTCAGAGTTTTCCTTCTCCTAGACTAGTTGCCTAACCAAGGCTGAAGAACCTAGTCTGTCCTACTATTTACCCATAGCTGGAGGGAGAATAATTGGATTCATACCTATTAGTATTAGTGCTATGTAAAATGCAATCAGTCTCGTCCAGGATTTGAACTCGTGTCGCCGTGTCCATTTCCTACGACAATAACGACTACACCACGGGCACCTCCTCAAAACAGAAGGGGTGATACTCTCCCAAAAAGGAGTGTCCTATCTACAATACTAAACTGCATCCAGTGGTGAGGCTCCATTTCTTGGTACTCTGAAGAGTGTGGAGTACCCCTTCATTCCTATTTCTCCCACTCTGACCTGGATTGTTAGTACCTGTTAAGCTTTAATATATGAGTCAATCGGTCTGTTTTAAAATTATTCATATTGGATAAGAATACATGAGACTATAACAGAAAGTAAACAAATGATTATTATTAAATAGAGTTATTAATAGAGTTAGATAGAAATACTTGAAACCATTTAACTGTATGCAAATTATTTTTGTTAAATTACTTGATGCTATCAATGTTTACTAAGTATCAACATTATTAGTCACTTGAAAGCACATAATAGCTTGCAAATTATTGATGTTGGATTGAAATACTTGAAACCATATGACTATAAAACAAATGATTATAACTATTAAATAGTGATACTTACTTGAAGCCATATAATTGTGTATGAATTATTAGTATTTGATAGGAATACTTGAAACCATATAACTCTGCAAATTATTTGTGCAATCAAATAATTATCCTAATAGTCAAATAAAAAAGTACAATAAAAATTATTCCAATGAACCATTAAAAACATTTACAAATAAATCCAATTACATCTGGCTCAGTTGGCTGGGGTTGAATGCTACCGACTGCATCTCTGCAGAAGGATAAGACTCCTCCAATGAGCATCCTGAATTGTTTGAAATAGAACTGTTTATATGTATAAGAATGGATTTGGCATTAAATAACCTACAATGGTTGAGATGCCATAAAACCAAACCAATTACTTCATTAAATAACCTATTATTGTTTATATGCAATTAAACAAATAGACCAATATTAGCCATACCTAGGTGCATTTTTAGGTGCATCTTACACCTCTCCAGAAGATGGAGTTGGCATAATCTAGACACCACCATATAATGAATTCCTATTTTTGGTTAGTTTTAATTTGGTAGAGTTTGATAATAAAAAAATAACTAGTTATATCCATTTTGATTGTATGATGTTCGACTAGAAATGATAAAATCCTGGCATCTTTGGTCTAGAAGAAAATGAACAATTTTTTTTAAAAGAATTGTTAAGAATGTATTTATTTATGGGTGATACTGTAAATGTACTATCAGTCTTTTAGCAAATTAAGTTTTTGATTAACAAAATCTTGTACGTCTTATCTAAATAATAAAGTTTCTCTTGATAGGCTTTATATTTATTTATCCGTAATGTTGTCCCTGACACTCCTCTTCAACTGGGAAAAACTAGCAAAAATGTAAAAAATATATAAATAAAGTTTCCTTTCATTACAAATCTAATTTTTATTGAAAATATTCTAGAATGTAATAAACCCCTGTTATCTTATCAACCACCACTTAAGACAAATGAAGTGACCACTTTGGTGTCAAGCTGCCCACTCATGAGAAATAAATTAAATCTTTGCAAGTTGTCATGTTGACTGTTTGAAAGAAGACTCTCAATAATGGGACAACTGTATTGAGCTGTTAGTTTACTGATACAAGTAACTAAAATAGTCATGTTGCACTCATATATATATATATATATATATATAATGTAACCTTTCAAGTATTGGTCCTTCTTTTAAAATAAAATTTCTTAAATTAGAAAAAAGACTTATCTAGTAACTTTGTTTCGTCATGAGGACTACTTATGTAGCATGTCTTGAGCAGAAAAATAACCTGGCAGAACCCATCCCTCTCTAGGTCTTGTTTGAATTTAGTTTTTCTCCTAGACTGGTTAGCATGCTAAAATAAAAGAGCACAGCCTGTCCAACTATTCAGCCATAGTTGAAGGGAGAGTTGTTGGATTCATGCCTTCCCCAAGGGTATTGACACATATGTGAAATGCAAACAGCTTCAATCAAGATTTGAACTCGCATAGTCAAGTTTATATCCTACTACAATAACCATTACACTATTAGTGTCATCTTAAATTACAGATGAATAAAACAAATCATTGTTAGAAATCAAAAAATTAGAATTGATCTTATATCTGTTATATGCAATTGAAGCTGATTTATTTCACTGGTATTAAATTCTGTTTGATAAATATATAAAATGTAGTTTGTTATATCCGTAAATAAAAAGTGCTTAATATATATATATATATACACACACACACACACAGACATTGGGAGCAGGACAACTGTACAAAGCTGTTAGTTTACTGATACAAGTAAATAAAATTGGTGAGATGCTCTCATGTGTAATGTGGCCCTTCTTTCAAACTTTGACCTTTGTTTTTAAAATAGAATTTCTTATAAATTTATAAATCAGTATAATAATAATCATTTTACAATCAATAAGCAATATGGATAGGAGAGGGGAGTCCTCATGGTGTTGTGGTTAATGTACTGGACAATGACATCATAGTAAGTGAGTTCAAACTCCAGTTGTGTTCACTTTCAGATTAATACCCATGGGAAAGGCATGAACACCTTTATCCCCGTCAGTTATGAGTTAAATAGTACCACTACTGTTCTTCTACAAGAGTGGCTTTGGCATTAAATAACCCTCAAAGGTTGATATGCCATTCAACAAAGAAACTAAACCCAAAACTTATATGGGTCATTATTTACAAAGCTTTGCTTAAAAATAGCACACAGGCCTCAGGTTACTTACATGTGCCTGTTGTTGTTTAAATGGTCACCCATCTAATTACAGAACAGACTCATTGCGACTTAACTTTGGTGATTTTAGCTTGACTTAATGTATATTATCTAGCTCCAATTCCAAGTAAAGTGCTTTATTTTTTTTTTTTTTTTTTAATAAAATAGAGCTTGAATTTCAATCCTTTTTTTTATTTATGTTTATACACAAATGTCGACATCAAAACAAATATATATCAAAATACACAAAAAGTGATTGAATTATTTACATTGCAAGAAATTAAACCAACATCATTCACAGTATAAAATACAAAGAGTGACTGAATATAAGATAGCATAATAAATTTATACAGTCACTACCACAATGATAACTACAGCATTACCTACAAAACCTTCATCAGATGATGACCCTGGGGTCAGGCATGGTTTTGGTGTCAAATTGCCATTACTATAAACCCAGGGCACCCTAGCAGTAAGTTATAATACCACCAAGCTTTATTGGTTTTACATCACGATACAGAAATACCCTATTTACTAACCCCTCCGCTCAGGCAGGATATGACACAAGGTCAATTTTTAAGGGAGAATAATTGGATTCATACCTTTCCCAAGGGCATTAGTGCTATGTGAAATGCAATCAGTCTCGTCCAGGATTTGAACTCGTGTTGCCGTGTCCATATCCTAAGACGATAACCATTACACCACAGTCACAATGCGGAAATACCAGATCCATGCTGATGTAGCTTCTGTCTAATCTTGGAGCCTCTTCATATATTTCAGGGGAGGGGTTGTCATTGTTGTTGTTAGCAAACTATGTTTAGTTAGATAAGGAGATATTACCCGTGGTGTAATGGTTATCGTCGTAGGAAATGGACACGGCAACACAAGTTCAAATCTTGGATGAGAATGGTTGCATTTCACATTGCACTAATACCCTTGGGAAAGGTATAAATCCAATTATTCTCCCTCCAGCTATGGGTAAATAGTAGGGCAGACTAGGTTCTTCAGCCTTGGTGAGGCAACTAGTCTAGGAGAAGGAAAACTCTGAATTCAAACCTGTTAAACTTTGCTTAAAAATTGACCTTGTGTCATATCCTGCCCGAGCAGAGGGGTTGGGTAAATAGGATTACTAATAAAATCTCAAAATGTGAGGTATGGAGTTATTAAATCTATCCTCTATACAAATCAATAAAATCAATCAAAATCTCACGGCACTATCATTTCATTTCTCTAAGTTATGTACCTGTAGATATAATCAATTTCTAAAAATTGAAATTTAGAATCAATGTGTTCAATAGTTATTTTATTACCTATATATTAGTATCAAACAACAGCAGCAACAGGATTATCTCCCCTTCCTGACAAGATGGATTTAACTCTTTAGTATTATTTAAACTCGCTAAAATTTCTTTGAATCCCTTCACATTCTATTATTAAGAGGACCTCTACAATTTTTCATCCAGACCTTTATGCTAAACATCCATTTTATATATATATATATACTCTCTTCTATTTTCATGAAGATGTGTTATAATTCTTTGTTGTAAAGAATGCAGACAGAATGTAGATATTGTTTTTTAGGGTTTTTAATGTCTTTTCGTCTTTTTAAGACGTGTGTGTGTATGTGTGTTATTTTCTGCATGAAGTTACTGCCATTGTTTCCTGACAAATTCTTCAACTGTCATTTTGGTCAGCACAAATCAAAAAAAAATATCAAAAAGTCTGATAACGTCTGTTATTTGCATGTACTAATAATCCTATTAAAATGGTTAGAAACAAACCAGTTCATTAATTTCTTGACTTTCTTACCATTTCAATGGTTTTATTGATGGTATTTTTGTTACAATTTATATATAAGATAATTTTTTTCAGGTCTTTAAGAAATAGTTTTAATTCATTTTACATCTTGGATCAACGTCTGTATATTTCAGAAGAATTTCTATTTGGTTGGAAGAAATTAAACAATTATTTTTTAGAGCTTTAGTAATAGAATTTATTCATTTGCTATTCTAACTAAATATTTTTTTTATTTGCTTAGATTTAAAAAATATTATATATTTATATGTTAATTGAATTTTGAAAACCCAATTTTTAAACAATGTTATTTTTGTTAAATTGAAATACGAACATAACGAAAAGGATAAGAATAAAACCTTTCACTTCAAAAATAAATTACTTTTAATTAATAATTTTGTGATTATAAGTCAAGGGTCAACTTATACACAAGTAATAATTTTGTGATTTTAAATCAAGGGGGAACTTATACACGAGTAATAATTTTGTGGTTTTAAATCAAGTGGCGACTTATACACGAGTAATAATTTTGTGGTTTTAAATCAAGGGGCGACTTATACACGAGTAATAATTTTGTGGTTTTAAATCAAGGGGCGACTTATACACGAGTAATAATTTTGTGGTTTTAAATCAAGGGGCGACTTATACACGAGTAATAATTTTGTGGTTTTAAATCAAGGGGCGACTTATACACGAGTAATAATTTTGTGGTTTTAAATCAAGGGGCGACTTATACACGAGTAATAATTTTGTGGTTTTAAATCAAGGGGCGACTTATACACGAGTAATAATTTTGTGGTTTTAAATCAAGGGGCGACTTATACATGAGTAATAATTTTGTGGTTTTAAATCAAGGGGCGACTTATACACGAGTAATAATTTGGTAAGGTAGAAATACAAACATAATGAAAAGGACTAGAATAAAACCCTTGGCTTCAAAAATGAATTCCATTTGATTACTGATTTTTTGGGCATAAATCAAGGGTCGACTTATACACGAGTAATAATTTGGTAAGATTGAAATTCAAATATAATGGGTAGGACTTTCACTTCAGGAAATAAATACATAAATTATTTTGTGACCATGAATTAAGGGTTTATCTCTACATATGAAAATTTAAGTGATTGGGCCTTCTTCCATGATAAACTTTGATATTTTTCACTCTGTTTTTTTTTTTTGTTGTTTTTTTTTTTCCTTAATATGTAAACTCTAATTATTCTTTTCAGAAAAAAAACAAATATATATATATCAAATAGATATTGAAATTTGATATAAACAGTTTAGTCTTTATTCAAAGACTTGGATATGGTAATCTCCCAGGATTACTAGAGTAATGGTTAACAAATGTAAGCTTTAAGAAAATTAATTAAATTTCAGAAAATAATCTATTGCTCAATTACATTCCATGTAGCTTGATGAGACCTACATTTTAGCTTAATATTTGTGGGCAGCACCATACACAAGATAGAAACTTTGTGTGTCTTAAGAGTGTGTAAAGTCAAGGCCTAATTTGAATACTCGTTTATGGTGTAATTCATATTAGGCCAAAATTTAGACCCCAGAAAGCCACATGATATCCAAGTACATTCAGTGTAAATAAAAAGATCTATTTTCAGAAATGGAATAAACATATTTGAACATCAAAAAGCTCCTGATTTTAAAACAAAAAATTTTAAAAAAATATCTCTCTCTCTGATTATTTTTAAAACATCAAATAGAAAGTAATATTTCTTCTTCACATTATTCAAGCTAATATCCAATGTTTATTGTTTTTATCACATTTCAGCCAGTACCTTCTTTGGCCTTCTTCAGATGTTTGTTTGCATCTGGTGATCTTAAAATATCATTTAATACAACCACTGATTGCACACTTTCTCCCAAATCTGATTCTGTTGGACCAATTTCAATGTTTATGTAACAAACTTCTTGTTCTTCTTCAGATCACTGTATTAGATTTTCATGTTAATTGTTCCCATGTATTTACATTATAAATGTCGTTCTGAATTTCTTTTGATGTATTTTTTGTTAAATCTTTATTTTTATCTATTTGTTTATGACTATTGTTCAATGTTTTTAGTTTTATTTTGCCTTGTTTTCACGGACATGTTCTGTATTTGTTTATTAGTTGCATTGATTTTGTTAGAAGAATCAAATTTATTTGTTATACGTCCACCTCATCTTTGTCTCACTGTGTAAATGTTCTATCTTTTATGTCCACTTTTGTGGATTTTGTTTGTCAATCTTTCACCATTTATTAAATAGAAACAATTTTATTTGCATGATCATTATTTTAAAATTTCCTCAGCAATAATTTCTATCTATAAATTCTTCAATTTACAAAAAAAATAAATGATCACATTTTCATAAAATTCATTGTCCACATTATGCTATTTAAGACTATTGTTTTGTTTTTTTAAATAACAGAAAACACCAAAACAGGCTTTTAATAAAATCCCATTTCATCAAAACAATTGCAGGGTGTCTCAAAATAGATGCAACCCATTAATATGATAATGATTTATTACTGAGACAAGCCCAATGGCGGTCATTTGGAACACGTCTTATAAAAAATGCATCCTTTGAGCTAGAGACATTAAATCAATGGGTTTTTTTTAATTGTTATTATATCAGCTTCCAGGACATGCAATCTTTTTTTGGGTTTCTTGTCTCAGTAATAAATCATTATCATATTAATGGATTGCATCTATTTTGAGACAGTTTTGAATGATTTTATCTCCAAATAAATAGTGACACAAAATATTTTTTCCTATCTTGTCTAAGGCATTATCATCATCATCATGTCGTGCCGCTAGCACGGATATCCCTGACCCTCTCTCGCCACTTCTCCCTATCATTCATCGCTTTTAGCAGGTCTTCAGGGCTACATCCCGTATCCTCACATAGCTGCTGTATGTATGTTCGATCTGGTCATCCTGCTTTTGCCCGGCCATATGCAGGGGTCCATAGGAGTACATGACTGATGAGTTCGTCCTTGCTTCTCCACCAGTGTCCTGTGTGTCTGGTTCGTCTAACTTGTATAGTTTTCATGATGGGAGGCAAGTGGCCGTATAGTTGGTGCCTTGTGGGGTGTTGCCGCCAGGACTTGTTCAGTAGTGCTCGCAACATTCTTGTGTAATTGCCGTCTAGCTTCTTCTTCAGCTGAAGGCATTATGGTTGAGGATTAATAGTTGCTATAGTAGACTATTTTCAAATCTGAAACAAAAAAGAACACATTATTATTAGTAGCGTTATTAGCAATTGTATGGGTCCTATGTATATATTGAGACACACTATATATTTAGTATATATATGTATAAACAGGATTTGGCATTAAATAACCCATAAGGACTGATATACCATAAAATTCAACCACCCAACCAACCAACTTAAAATATGAGTGTCCAACCGTTCAGCTTAGAATTTGAATTGTGAGACACTGACTTACAGCGGGGATTTGTTTATAGTGATGAAATCTTGTGTTGAACCAGCCACCATTTTTGGATGAGCTGATAACAGAAGAATGGAACAGCAATGTGCCGCAGATTCTCAGGAACAACACTCCACAGGGTTTGAATTCAAAGTTTTTCACTTCTCCTAGACTGGTTACCCTACCAAGGCTAAATAGCTCAGTCCATTCTATTATTCATCTATAGGTGGGCAAGAGAATAGTTTAGGTTCATGCCTTTTCCAAAAGCATTAGTGTGAAGTGAAATACAAACAACCTTATCCAGGATTTATATATATATATATATATATATATATATAAGAAGTAAGTAAAGTTGACGACCTTAGTCAACGGTGACCTGAAGGCTCCCTTTTCAAAAGCTACCACACCGAGGTGTTGGTGAGGGCACTACTCCATTCATAGGATTGCTCCACTTTACCCTTGATCCTCACCTTATAGTGCTGAGTGTTAAGCAAGGCGGCATCATGTACCATTTTTTGAGTGTTTGGTATGACTCAATCTAGAATTGAACCCCAGTCTCCCAGACCATTGGCGAACACTCTACTTATTAGGCCAATGGCCCAGTCTAATATATATATATATTATTCTTTTTCAAAAAGATTAAAGCTAAAGACTACACTATTTAAGCCTCTGGCACTTTTTTTAGGTTTAACATTTTTCACTAGTTCATATTTATCATTAACTTCATTCTTTTTATAAGGCTGAGTATTTTATTCATACAGCTAAGTATTTTATTTATTTGACCTTAAAATGTTTACTCGTAGAAAAAATCTAACTCGGATCAGGTAAGTAAACAACAATCCATAATCCCATCCCACCAACAATCTTCCATAATGGTTTTGGGGAAGAATCTGCTTGTTTTGGCAGGATGCAAGTTTGATTTTTTTTTTTTTTTTTTGTTTTTTGTTTTTGTTTGTACTTTTTTTTTCGTTATTTTTTTTTTTTAACCAAGCTTTCCCGCAATTAATCAATCACCTATTTAAGTCCAATTGGCACTGAAAACTCATCTCAAAAGAAGATAATAAAAAATACAACACTCGTCATGAAAAATATCCTAATTCAAGGTTAAACATCTTTCACACCAAAGCTATTAAAATGTGATGGTGTGTTGATCAGACCATCTACCTATGCATATGCCTAGGCAATGTTATATGTGAGACCAGCAGTTGCCCATGCATCAAGTCTCCTTTCTATACCACTGCTGTGTCATCCAAAAGAAAGGCAAGGGGTGATAGAAAAGGCAAAAATAGTCAGAGAATCATACAGCCATCGGATGATGCCAACAAACTCTAAATGTGGACCAGTTGTTTGAAATTATTTTGTTTTGCAAAGATTAAATTTTTCCAGATTCAAAGGATTTGAAAAAAAATATTAAAAAGTTGTTAAGTAATCAAAAAACATTTCTATAGTACCTTGCATTTTTCCAGTTGAAAAAAACCCTCATATAACCAAACACCCAAGGATTTTAAGAAAATCAGTTTCTATAGTAAAATCCCTTTCAAAGCATTTTTATAAAAAAATTAATTCCAATGCATTCTTATTGTAAAAAATCATTGGCCCATGCCTTTTTATAGTATCATTTTCAGTCCATTTTTATTATTAAAAATCATTTTCAGTCTATTTCTAAAGTAAAACTCATTTTCCAATGCATTTTTATTATAAAATCATTCCCAATACATTCTTATAGTTTATTCTTATATTAAGAATCATTTCCAATGCCATTTTATAGTAAAAATCATTTCCAATTCATTTTTATTGCAAAGATCATTGGCCAATGCCATTTTATAGTAAAAATCATTTCCAATTCATTTTTATTGCAAAGATCATTGGCCAATGCCATTTTATAGTAAAAATCATTTCCAATTCATTTTTATTGCAAAGATCATTGGCCAATGCCATTTTATAGTAAAAATCATTTGCAATTCATTTTTATTGTAAAGATCATTGGCCAATGCCATTTTATAGTAAAAATCATTTGCAATACATTTTTATAGTAAAAATCATTTCCAATGCATTTTTATAGTAAAAATCATTTCCAATTCATTTTTATTGCAAAGATCATTTTCCAATGCCATTTTATAGTAAAAATCATTTCGAATGCATTTTTATAGCATTTTTTAAGTAATCTCTGTGGTAACTTTGATTTTTCCTTTAAGTGAATATTTTTTTTTGTTACAAAGAATGCCAACATTGTTAAATTAAATATGAGATACTTTACTTAAGACTGCTTTTATCGGTCCATCATGAAAAAGGATGGTAGTTTCTACTCTAATCTTTCTTGATGATCTCACTAGCACGGCCAGTGTATATATATATATATATATATATATATATATATATATATATAAGATCATGCAAAACACTGACATTCTTCTTACTTTATTATCTTTCTTAGAATGTATATAGCGTATAATGTGATTATTCATTTCGTTTTGTACATGGCTGGTGAAATCAAGGTAATGAAAAAAAAAAGATTCCTCTGCTGGAGTTAGAGAGATACTGCTGTAAAGTTCAGATCCCTAGAACCAGTTTTTATTTTATTTATTTATTTTTTTTTGTCATGTCCTGTTTGAAGACAAACAGATACTACACTTCAATCCTAGACTACATCTGTTGGTATTCATCCCATCAAGATATGACATCAAGTATATCTTTTAGTTTTTTAAAAAAAAAATTTATTTTTTTTAGATGGCTGATTGCTTATCCGAGAGAAAAATATAATGAATTGTCTTTTATCAAAAAAGAATAATTCCCTTCAAGAAAAGAAAGACAAAACTTTTTTTACTAACTCAATAATCAAGGCTCTTTCTGTTGTCACCAATTTTTCCCACCTTTTTTTGTTTATATGCACCACCACCACCACCACTGCTGCTGCCAACACCCACCACCACTTTGTCTTGATCCCCTCCTCCATTTGCTCCACCCACCAAAATTGCTAATCCACTCTTGCATTGCTGTCTCTATCTCCTATGTTTGTAGAAAATCCATGTGAAGAAGGTATGGTCCCTAAACCCCAAAACTTCTCCAACCGTGGAGAACGGCACCCACCAATCAGACGCTGAGGTGAGTAATGTGACCCGTGCAAGTGTGTGGGCTATCTCTTTTGGCCATTTACTCTCTGGACACATGATGAGCACTCCCTCAAGGAATCGCCTATGGTTCTGTCCCAGCCCCTCCCCCATATTCAAAATATACACGTGCCATCTTCTTTATCAAAGAGGAGTTTTTCTTTTTTCTTTTTCTTTTTAAGGCTGTACTTATTTTAATTCCATCAATCTGGTACAAGTCAATTCTAAAGAATGTTAACACACCAGTTAAACACAATAACTCAAACATTAAAATACAACCGCACTGCAAAACTAACATACCACTCTATTAGAGGAACTTAGAATATGCTATATCCCCACCCCCTTCCAGAGGGGTAAGACCTTTCCTCTTCCACCAAGAAGGGGTGTTGTAGATATGATGCTAAACTATATCCGGTAGTGAGGCTCAAGAGATCTGGTGAGTGTAGAGAACCTTTTCATTACCAATGCTCCCAGGTCCACTTTGACCTAGAGTGGTAGCACCTGTTAGGTCCTATAGACCTGTTTAAAAAGTATTATCAATTGATAAGAATATTTGAAACCGTACAACTGTGTGTAAATTACTTGTATTAGATAGGAATACTTGATATCATATAACTGTGGTTACTTAAAATCATATAGCTGTACATAACCAAATGATTATTATTAAATAGAAATAATAACTTGAAACCATATAATTATTAGTGTTAGATAGGAATACATGAAACCATACAACTGTATGTAAATTATTTGTATTAAATAGGAATACTTGATATATAACTGTGTACAAAAAACTCTTAAACAACTACACAAAAAATGCAAATATAAATATACTATGTATGCAATTCCCTAACCAGTAGGCATAAAATAACCCTATATAGGTTTACATGCCATCAAAATCAGTCAACAATAACATCAGTGTTAATATATACCAGTCTAAAATCTTATTAGGTGTTGATACTGTGAATAGACTTTAACAGTAAAGAATACAAATATAGTGAGTGGGTGGTAGAAATACCTCTGACATTTTTAACTGCCCATCTAGTTAAAGTCTCAGCATCCCTCCCCCCAATACAAACAGTTGCAATCATGGGTTGAACCAGTGCATACCATGTATTTATTGTTGAAGCATTTTTTAAGACTTGTGAATCCGTAATTGTGACACAGGGAGCTTTTTGTGCTCATTTCATGTTACGTCAGAATGATACTATTCTGGATACTATGTATTTATTGTTGAAGCATTTTTAAGATTGGTGAATCCATGATTGCAACACAGAGAGCTTTTTGTGCTCATTTCATGTTACTTCAGAATGATACTGTTCTGGATACCATGTATTTACTGCTGAAGCATTTTTAAGATTGGTGAATCTGTAATAGCTACACAGAGAGCTTTTTGTGCTCATTTAATGTTACTTCAGAATGATACTGTTCCAGATAAAATTTTCAATTTATGTCAGTATTGATTTTCTGTCTAAATCAGGATAATTACAATGTAACATGAAATGAGCATGAAAAGTTCTCAGTGTAGCAATTACAGATTCACTAATTGTAAAAAACATTTCAACAGCAAACGCACAATGTGCACCAGTCCAAGCCATGATTGTCAATGATAAGACATTAACTAAATGGAGCTACCATTGCAATGTGCATAAGTTTGCTTGCATCACATGGGTGATGTTTAGAAATTTAGTATTTTGGATAGACCCTTTACTATAAATGCTATTTAGTTATTACTGTAATTAATCATGTATAACATGCACCCATAACTCTTAACTCCAAAATTCTCTCATGAATAATACACATTTGTCACCCATGCAACTGCCTTGACCACCAATGGTTCACTGCTCCAATGAAGGATTGAACCTAGGCTTGTTTGGGTATCTGCCCATGTGTTTTAGATCCAGATAACCAAAGTCACCACTCTCTGATCGCCAAATAAATCGCCAAATAAATCAGACAGGGTTGACCATTCAAAGAAAAATAAATTGAAGTCGAAAGGCCAGAGACGAAACAACACAGGGTGTTTAATAATTAATAAAAAGTTTAGTCAACAAAAAATAAACAAAGTCCGTTATAAAAAAAATAATTAAATCAGTTTTTTCTTTAAAAAAATAAATAAGTCCACTCATAGAAGTCCTTTCTCTGTTGAGTGAAGTAAGGAAATTCAGAGACCTGACCCTTTTTATCTTAGTGGTCAGTCATGGTATAAAATAAAGGTATTTGTTAGATATTTGTTAATTTGGACCATATATATATATATATAACTTACTTTTGGTCATGCCATCCTGAATATGGTGATGCGTGTGGCTAAAAAGAAAAAGTTAATATTTAGTTATTATGTATAATACACAATTTTAGGATTTAAAATCTGGGGGAAAAATCTATTATACACAAATAATTAAGGTAATATTAATTTTTTTTACAAATATTGAATTACTTGCATAATTTTTTAGCAAGTTAAATATAGTATCATTAAAAACATGGGCACCAGTTTCATTCTAACAGCTTCTTTCTCCAAAGATCTATAAAGTAGATCAAATTTCTTGATAAGCATTTCCCTTCCAATAACAAACTTTTTAAGTGTTGAGTGATTAAATGTCTTTCTCTGTGTTTTTGGTTTGTTGTCTCTTTTTTTTTGCACCCTTTCTCTTTTTATTTTGGAAACCTTTGTCTATAATGGCCGACTGGTTTTGATTTGGGAAACTTTGAGTATTAAAAATAAGATCATGATAAAGAATTAAGTCAACTACAAAACATCTTTTTATAATCTCAAATTATAAGATGATAAAAACTTACAATTCAGAGTTTCATGTTAGTCTTCAGATGAGTAAATATTCAATATGTCTATTTTTGTTCAACTGAAAAAATATGTCCTCTTTTTAGCAGACACTTGACTATTACAAGGTTGATACATTAAATCATATGGGTCGATCAAGCTCAGAAAGAATCTCAATAGCGTAGTGGCTAACATGCTGAACTGCAACATCATAGTAAACAAGTTTGAACTCCAGTCACACTGTTATGTTCACTTCTAGACTAATATCCTTGAGAAAGGCATGAATCCACTTCTCCCTTCAGCTATATTATTTTAATACTTAAAATTAAAATAATGAAACACACAAATAAGTTATCGACTTTAGTCGAGGGTGACCCAAAGGCTCCCTTTTCAATAGCTACTACACCAAGATGTGGGGAAGGGTGCTACTCCATCCCTAGGATTGCTCCACTTTATACTTGATCCTCACCTTATAAAGCGGAGTGCTAAGCAAGGCGGCATCAAGTACCATTTTTGAGTCTTTGGTATGACTTGACCTGGGATTGAACCCTGGTCTCCCGGACCATTAGCGAACACTCTATTCATTTGGCCAATGGCCCGGTTAAATGATGAAATACACAAATAAAACAAATACTAAAATATGCCACAATTCCACTCCTGTAAAAAGTTTAACTTATCAGATCTTTGACCTTTTCTAGTCACTGAATAAACAGCCATTTTGCAACCTCCTGAAATCAGGCCATTATTTTCCAAATCCTCTTTATACATATATATTAAATATATATGATTTGGTTTGGTTGGGTTTTATGGCATATCAACCATTGTAGGTTATGTAATGCCAAATTCTCTTTATACATATATATTAAATATATATATATATATATATATATATATATATATATATATATAATTTGTAAACATATTTAGCTGATAACATTCGTAAATGAGCCCAGGCTCTTTTTTTCCTCACAGTTAAATGTTTTCAAGTACTGCTATATAATAGTCACAATTTAACATCAGTTACTTGTTTACACTATATAACAAAAGCAGATTGGTGTGTTGACAGATTCATAGGTTAAAAATAGACTTGAAGTACTGGTGGATGTAAAAAGGATAATCACAGAAAATGAATTCTGAGGTTTTGTTTGACCTCTGCTATTTTTTTTTTTTTTTTTTTTTTTTTATGACCATTGCACAAATAAAGCCTTTTTTGTCATTGACACCAATTAGACTAGAATTCACAGGTGTTGGTCAATATGACACACTTCACAGCCAATTTTAACATGGCTCAGTTGCACATTTTTTAATTCTTTTAAAAATTGTTTTATTTTATGTGTTTTCCTTTGTCTTTTCTTTTTTTTTAGTATTGAATCGTTAACCCTTAGATTAGAACCCTGATTCCACCCCTACCCTCTATATCCCTTCCCACATACACACACCTTAGACACCTTTGTTGAAGAATAGTTGAAATTGTAAAAACGTTATTGCCACAATTTGGTCTGTATGGTAACTGTTATCAATTCAATACAAGACTAGCTCTTAATACTTAGTCTGTGATTCTGTTGAAATCACTGGTTAAAAAAGAAAATGGATTTAATAGAATGATGGGGAATATATCAGCTAAAATCTTTTGCTTATAACTACAGGATGAGTTTAGTTACATTTGACACAAGGCCATATAAGTGGAGTATCTTGTAAGAATTCAATTCATTTTTAATGACTTCCAATACAAGTTTGTTATTGCTTTATGACAAATGTCACAATTGCTTTGAAAGTTAACTCTAATAAATTCCCCACTAGCCTCCAGTCAGATCGCTAGCTTCAGAGAGAGAGAGAGAGAGAGAGAGAGAGAAAGACCTACCATATTTTTATTGACAAATTCCATTTTCCTTACACAATAGTGGAATTGGTATTTCTACTTTCTTAAACCTCAAAAATTAAATTATAACATAAGCAATAGTAATATAAAAATGGAGAATATCCAGTAAGAATTCAGGCCACCTTGATATATGCACCTCTAGTTAGCAGCAAAAATGCCTGCCACTTGAGTTCTAAGGGTTAAATAATTTAGAACTCCTTCTTTTTTAATGCTTAGTATCGAAATAATAAGGGACATTTTTGTTTTGACTACTTCACATTGACATACCAGTGTTGACCAACCAGCAAAAACTTACATTTATCAGCTCTGTTTGGACACTGTGTGCCATCTAGAGAAGAGTTTTCCAAACTTTTTACATTCATAACACACTATTTAAAATAATTTTTTTATACACATTACTTAAGTTTTGTTAACCAAATATATAATTCAGAATGTATATAAGAAGAAATAATTCAATCGAATATTCAGTTAATAATCAAAGAAATTGGTATACATATAATGTTAACAGTTTGGAAATGTCTAGTCTTAGAGGACTTAGCAATGGCTGATAGGGATGGGTGGCAAGAGAAAGTCAAAGGAACCTATGCTGTTAGCATGCCTTGATGATGATTGGTACAAAGATTAGTTTTTAGTACTGGCACTAAGATTAGTTTGGTGTGCCACGAGAGGATTAGGCAGATCTTACTCACTGGTCCTATAACCTCATTTGACCATAGGGTTACTATTTATGTACTATGTCTTGGGCAGGAATAGCCTGACTGGGCCCATCCCTCTCTAGGTCTACAACTGATTTGAATGGAGCTTTCTTTTTGGACTGGTTGCTATACCAAAGCTAAAAGCCCACTGACTGCAACTCAGCAGAGGAGTAAGATCCACTTCACAACAAATGTCCTGGATATGACATTAAACAATCTGATGGTCAGGCTCCAGCCTTGGAAATTTGGGGAATGTGGAGTTCCCCTACATTACCATTCCTCCTAGGTCCACTCTGACGCAGATTGGTTGCACTTGATTAGGGTCCTATCTGTGGGTCAAATAGAACAAATTATGAGTGCAAACAAATAACTGATGTTAAATTGTGACTGTTATATAACAATACTTGGAAACATTTAATTGTGAGGAAAAAAAGAGCCTGAGCTTATTTAAGAATCTTATCAGCTAAATATGTTTACAAATTATATATATATATATATATATATATGTATAAAAAGGATTTGGCATTACATAACCTACAATGATTGATATCCCATAAAACCAACTAAACCAAATCATATATATTTAATATATATGTATAAAAAGGATTTAGCATTACATAACCTACAATGGTTGATATGCCATAAAACCCAACCAAACCAAATCATATATATTTAATATATATATATATATAAAGAGGATTTGGCATTGAATAACCTACAAGGGTTGATAGGCCATAAAACCCATCCAAATCAATTCATATATATTTAATATATATGTATAAAGAGGATTTGGCATTGAATAACCTACAATGGTTTATATGCCATAAAATCAAGCCAAAGTTAAAGAGCACAGTCTGCCCTACTATTTACCCATAGCTAGAAGGAAAATAGTTGGATTCCTACTTTTCCCAAAGATATTAACACTATGTGAAATGCAAACCGCCTTGTTCAGGATTTGAACACAGGTTGCTGAGTTCAGTTCCTCTGATGATAACCATTACACCTTGAATGTTGTACTGATTTTTCAAGTAAAAAAAGCCTGTTTGCCATGAAAATCAGCATTTAAAATACTGGCTTTTTACCTAGGTTAAACATCCACCACTTGTGTCTACTGATCTCAATGACCACAAAAGCCACAGAAATTGAATTCTTTGACCCTGCTGCCTTTTAGAATACACAGGAATCTTGTTAGTACCATTTAAAAGATATAGGAAGATATGACAATCTTTGAAATATCTGGCCCAGTCGGCTGGGGCTACAGACTACACCAATTGCTTCCCTGCAGAAGAGTAAGACTCCCCCAATGAGTGTCCTGGATATGACACAAAACAATCTGATGGTGAGGTTCCAGCTGTTCTGGAGCTTTGGTAAATGCCAAGTACTTCTTCATTGCTATCACTCCCAGGTCCACTCTGGTGCAGAAGGTAGCACCTGATAGTCCTATCTTTAGGTCAAATAGAAAACTTAACTTTGAAATAGAACTGTTTTTGACATTTAAACTGTGTACTTATCTTAAAGGGAATTGTTTGAAATAGAACTATTTATATGTATAAAAATGTATTTGGTATTAGATAACCTACGGTGGTTGATATGCCATAAAACCAAACCAAACTTTGAAACATCAATTAGATTTTAAAATCCGAGTATTTTACATACATTCAAACACTAAAAGGGAATCTCCATCGTGTAATGGCTAACATACTGAATTGCAGCCTTAAAATAAGCAAATTCAAATTTTTGTTATGCTATTATATTCACTTTTGGACTAATACCCTTGGGAAAGGCATGAACCCTCTTATCCAACCAGCTATGAATTAAAAAGTATCACTACTGTTCTTCTTAGGTAGCTTTTATAATGATGACTTTGGCATTAAATAATCCTTGAAAGTTGATATGCCATTAAACAATGAAACCAAACCAAATATTGTTCTACAAGGATGGTTTTGGCATTGAATAACCCTTGAAGGTTGATATGCCCATAAACGATGAAACCAAATCAAATACTGTTCTTTTACAAGGGTGGTTTTGGCATTAAATAACCCTTGAAGGTTGATATGCCATTAAACAATGAAACCAAAACAAATATTGTTCTACAAGGATGGTTTTGGCATTAAATAACCCTTGAAGGTTGATATGCCAATAAACAAGGAAACCAAATCAAATACTGTTCTTTTACGAGGGTGGTTCTGGCATTAAATAACCCTTGAAGGTTGATATGCCATTAAACAATGAAACCAAAACAAATATTGTTCTACAAGGATGGTTTTGGCATTAAATAACCCTTGAAGGTTGATATGCCATTAAACAATGAAACCAAATCAAATACTGTTCTTTTACAAGGGTGGTTTTGGCATTAAATAACCCTTGAAGGTTGATATGCCATTAAACAATGAAACCAAAATATTTGAGTAAAGGCTTCAAAACCGAGGCAATCTAAGCATAAGATTTATTATGATACACAATGGAATCAGCAATCAGGGTTCACATCCTGAATGGAGTAGTTTGCATTTCCATTTGTAATAATGTCCTTGAGAAAGACATAAATACATCTCTCCTCTACCCCACATTATGAATAAATAGTAAGGCAGACAGTGTTCTCTAAATGAGGGAACAAAGAGCAAAGGCTTAGTTTGGCAAAAGAATGGGGGCTAGATGTATGAAGGACTTTATCAGAATCAAACTCACTAACAATGGTCTGTGAGCTTAGCCTGCTAACTATTACAGTACATAAGTTAAATATAAACCCAAAAGTATGAAGCACCCAGTAAGAAACACTATCAATTGTCTGGTGGCCTAGTTGACAACACCCGAGTTCAAATCCTGGATGAGGTTATTTAAGTTTCTCTTCACGCCAATGTCCTTACAAAAAAACATGAGTCTATCTGTTACTTGCCAAGCTATGGGTAAATAGTTGGGCAGACTGGGTTTTCTAGCCTTGGTAAGGCAACCAGTCCTAAGAGATGAAAATTTGGGAATTCAAACTAGCTTTACTTTACTTCAAAACTGACCTTGTGTCACAGGGATTGATGTGACCTCAGGTCAATTTTTAAGCACAGTTTAACAGGGTTGATTTCAGTGTTTTCCTTCTCTTATACCAGTTGCTATACTAAAGTTAAAGAATCCAGTCGGCCTTACTATTTGCCCATAGCTGGAAGGAGAATAGGTGAATGCATACCTTTCCCAAGAGTATTAATACTATGTGAAATATAAACAGGTTCATCCAGGATTCGAACTGGGATCTTCATGTCCATTTCCTACTGGTTTAAGTAAATTCATACCTATGTTCGAACATTGACCTCTGGGACTAGTGGCAGTTGTATAATTATTTTAGCCAGCTGGTAGGCTTTGAAGTTTATATCTTCAATTTCGAGCCAGAAGTAAAATGGCAGCACTATAATATAACTACTTTGGTTTGGTTTGGTTTCTTTGTTTTAATGGCATATCAACCTTTGTAGGTTATTTAATGCCAAAGCCATTCTCCCAGAAGAACAGTAGTGGTACTATTTAACCCATAGCTGGAAGGATAAGAGGGATCATACCTTTCCCAAGGGTATTTGCCCGAAAGTGAATGTAATACCGTGACTGGAGTACAAACTCGCTTACTACGATTCCGCAGTCCATCGCTGTAACCATTACACCACAAGGACTCCCCCAACTACTTTGGAGTGACTGATGAGATATTTTGGGGAGAAATTTGTTCTGACTGGTTTTATTCTGGTGGTAAATTGGATAGTGATTTAAGGCAATCCAATGGTGATTATTCTGCTGCTGATGATGAGATATATCGCAAGAAATATCTTTATCTTAAACCTTCTTACTCAGATAGGGATTGAGATCATTCATAGATGTTGTTGGCTTCCATGTGGGTGGGGTTTAGAATACATTGATTGCAGAGGAGTAAGACCTCCACCCTCTTTTTAAAAAGGGAGGGGGGTCCTAGGTATAAAATTAAACTGCATCTGATGATGAGCTTCCAGTTCTGGAGCTCTGGGAAGTGTAGAGTATCCATTCATTGCCATTACTCCCAGGTCCACTCTGACCTGGAGAGGTAGTGTCAGTTAGGGTCCCATTTATGGGTCAAATAGATCTATTCAAAAATTGATTTTATTTTGATTGGACCATGTGCAAAAAAACTTAGAAGAAATGTAACTATGAATGTGATTCCCTAACCTCTAGGCATAAAATAATCCTTGAGGGATTGACATGCCATAAAAATCATTCATAGATGGTAATCTTGGAATCACTAATAAACTATTTTACCAATATTACATCTCAAGAGGTTAAAAAAAAACCTGCTATACCTTTGTCAATTGAAAAGGGTTCTCTATCAACTCTATAAAAAGGGAGGTAATTAGAAAGATCCCCAGTACGAAATTCCATAGGACTAGAGATAATTGCATTTATTATGTTAGGATTTTTTTTTCCCCCAATGCATTTATTAACCAATGAATAAGTTTATTGTTTTTGGAGGTGGGTTTGTTTTTTTTTCCATTTTAACTATAAATTTATAACTTAGTGAATTTGTATTTTTTTTTTTTTTTTTTTTTTTTTGGTATTTCTCATTTGAAAAAAAAAATGTGTGTTCATCTTTTATTCCTGAAAAGCTCTCATTGCATTTTGAGGGCTAAAGGAAGACTCCTCACCCCCAGCTTCTTCCCAAAACCTTTTATATCCTCCCTAAGTTGTCAACCTAACAAAATGACCCATGATGTTTGCATGTCTGTTATGAGAGCCAATTATAAGATTAACTGGGGGTGAGGGCACCTATGTCCAAAGAATTTTCTCTCCTAGCACAAAGAATGTGTCTTAAAACCCAAAGATGATTAGATTGCCATTCCAATGTACGTAAAAATACAATTTTCACCATAGCACAGCAAAAAATAGCACTCTGTATCTAGATTTATATCCGTACAAAAACTTTAAAATGTTCTTAGAAAATAAAATGATTTTTATTCCAATTTGCAACTGAATAAATTTGAATTCTTTGTTTATGGTTATTCTAATTGTTATTATTTATCAAGGGAGATAACTTTTAAATACTAATTGTAGATTACTTCACTTTATGTGCAATTATATAAGTTGAATTAATAGGATTTAATTTGACATCAAACATTACTTAATGAAAGATAAACTTGTCAAAATAAATTATAAAAATTTTTCTTCTAAAAATAATTTGATTAACTTAAGATTGTAATTTCAAAATTACTTTTTATATAGGATCTTAGGGCAAAAATATTTTTTGTTTGCATTTTTCTGTATGCTTGTCAATTTTTTGTTTCTTTTTCTTTTTTTGTTTTTGAATAATTACACTGTGTAACACAAATTTTGTTCCTGGATATGGAATGTTATGTCTGAATTGTTGATGTTGTACAAGTCTAGAAAATGGCCATTATTCCACTAAAACTTTGCTTTTCTGCTCCGAATAACACTTTGTAAGAGAAATTGTCTTACTGGATAGAAAGTGTTATTTCTTGTTGATGTTGTACAAGTCTAGAAAATGGCCATTATTCCCTTGATATTAAAATGAAATTTAGAAATTATTTCATTTTCTATATGAAAATGAAGTAATTTGTACCTTTTTATTTATATAAGGTCTGAATAAAATATGAATCAAAATTTACCTCTTTTTCTACTAAAATTTTATAGACAGACAGAGGAAAACAGATATGAAAAAAACACAAAGGTTTTCAGAGGATGATTTTATTTATAGTTTTTATTAATTTGCCAATGTTAAACATTTAAGTTTTTTAAACGTGAAAACATTAAACCATCATCAGGATATTTGAATACATGATGATGTATCTTTTGAATTTTATTTAAATCAATTCTATATTTGTTAATTGAAATGAAAAATGAGAAAGATACAATATAACGTATTCAAATACTCTGTTGAAGGTTTCATGTTTAAAAAAATTGAATATTTAACATTGGCTGATTAATTAAAACTATTAATAAAATAGACCTTGAATTTTTTCATATATATATATATATATATATATATATATATATATATATATGTATGTATGTATAAAGCTCTAGAAAGTCTCTATCATTTCCTCAGCACTGGGGGGTGTCCTCATAGTGTAATGGTTAAAGTGATGAACTGCAGAATCATAGTAAGCAAGTTCAAACTCCAGTCACCGTATTATGTTTATTTTCAGTCAAATACCTTTAAGAAAGGTATGAACCCCTTTATCCTCCCTCCCACTAGCTATGGGTTAAATAGTACCACTACTGTCCTTCCAGAAAGATGGTTTTGGCATTAAATAACCTACAAAGGTTGATATGCCATTAAACAAAAGAAACAAAATCAAACCAATCCTCAGTACTGAATCTATTGGGAATGTTTTTAAAAATGGGTCCCTTTAAAAATTTCATCACCTAGGTCGAGAAATGCAAAGTCTGTCGAGAAAAACAAGTCTTTTCCATTTACTTTACGCATAAGCAATTGGGAAATAACATTTTCTGCCCAGGATCAAAAAGAGTAAAAAAAAAATTTGTTACACGTGTTTGTTTTGTTTTTGTTTTTTTGTGTTTTTTTTGTGTGTGTGTGTTCATTGTTTTTGGAATGCAAATTTACAAAAACTTGAAATTGTTGCCATTTTACTTATATTTTTAAGTAAAAATATCTGGGTAAATATTTTTCTTAATTTTAAGCTTCTGGCCCACAAAGAAATATGTTATTTTGTTGCAATTATAAAAAGAAATTTCTGGGGGGGAAAAAAATGTGCCTTTAAATTAAAACACCACTCCCTCCCTCTCCAACCAATGTATTTTTGTGATTCAAAGTATTGTTATTTCTTAAAACCAAAGAAACACCAGTTTTTAAATGATGCCTTGAATTTGTCTGAATTGTTATTGGTAATTAAGTTCTTTATAATTTGGTAAATTTTTATTTATAACCTGTATAAGGAATATCTGAGAAGTTAGGTACGAACATTGATTCAACCAACATGTTTATTACTAAACAAACAGAACATTGTGCATCTATTACCAGAATTACTATGCTACCTATTCATTGTTTATCATACACTTATTCTATATTCGAGTGATATAAATATCCTCAAGAGTGTAACATCAAGCCATTTATTGTAGGACCCAATGAGGATATTTATATCACTGGAATATGGATATTGGAAAGTGCCATCTCATTGCGTCCCAAAACAAATGACTTGATGTTACATCTTTGAAGATATTTATATCACTGGAATATGGGTATTGGAAAGTGTCATCTCATTGCGTCCCAAAACAAATGACTTGATGTTATATTCTTCAAATATGTTATTGATGCACTCTTGCAATAATGGGACAAGTGCATTAACCTTGATAGCAAGTGAAAAAGTACATGAAAAAGTAGCATAGTAGTTTTGGTAACATACACATAATGTTTTAATAAACATGTTGGTCGTCAGGGTTCATCCCTTAATTTTCAGGTATTCCATGTATCTATTAACATAAATCTTTAATATATTGATTTAATTAATTATAGAATCAAATAGCAATACCCTAATTTGTCCCAAAATTTTGTCTGTATTATTCCAAACCACTATTCAAGGTTTTATTATAATGGGTTTCAATATAATTATTTCCAACTATTTAAAAAAAAAATATGATGAAGAAATCTTCCTCTGATGAAGTGTAAGGAAATTGAAAATGGCTTCAGGAATCCTGAAGAAGAATGGCCCATTTGGTCAGGGCTGTAGAATGCACTGACTACATCTCTGCAGAGGGATAAGACCCCCACCCAACGAGTGTCCTGTTATGACACTAAACAATTTGATGGTGAGGTTCCAGTCTTGGAGCTTTGGGAAATGCAGAGTAACCCTTTATTGCCATCACTCCCAGGTCCACTGTGGCTCCGGAGTGGTAGCACCTGAAAGGATCTTATCTATGGGTTAAATAGAACTAAATAATGTACTTATACTAAACTGAATTGTTTGAAATACAACTGTTTTGACATTTAAATGACATACTTATGCTAAACTAAATTGTTTGAAATAGAACTGCTTATATGTATAAAAATGGATTAAATAATCTACAATGGTTGATGTGCCATAAAACCACACCAACCTTGAAGAAGTCAGTTGAAACAGGGTTATAACTTGAGAAATTTAGTTATTCTAAAAAAATTTTAAATGATTATTCAATCTCCTGCTAAATACAGATAAACTTTGAAAAATGTCAACACTAAAATATTGTAAAATTTAAAGTTTAATTTTCCACAGTAATTCAACTGAAAAATATAAATACTAAAATCTGAAAAAATTACCAAATTTAATTTTGGGTAATATGTTAACTGTAAAATGCTGATACTAAAATCTTGCAAAAAATGAAACATAATTTTCTCAAACCATTGGATTTAATTCCTACCTGACCTATATATATATATAAATAAATAGTGCTTAATATCAGTGATAGAGCATATGTTGATCTGTTTGAATCATGTAGACTTGATCAATAGTGCTGGGTGACTGTTAGTTTCTCATCTTAGTCTAATGATCGCACAATCAAGAAACTCAGTCACCAAATACTGCTGACGCTGTCTACACAATCCTAACTTATCATATTTACCAACCCCTCCACTCAGGCAAGATCAATTTTTAAGTGGAGTTTAACAGGTTTGAATTCAGAGTTTTTCCTTCTCCTAGACTAGTTGCCTCACCAAGGCTGAAGAACCCAGTCTGCCCTACTATTTACCCATAGCTGGAGGAAGAATAATTGGAGTCATACCTTTCCCAAGGGTATTAGTGCTATGTGAAATGCAATTAGCCTGGTCCAGGATTTGAACTCATGTTGCCTAACTTATAGATATCATTAGGCATCCTATACTCCTGACCAAACTTGAATATCAATGCAAGCAAAGAAAATTTTGGAATAATTTCTGTACAAGCTTGAACTTAAGATTTACAGTCTTGTGTGGTCTTTATCAAAACTTGTTATATATATATACACACAATGTGCATGTGTATTGGACTCACATATACCTCTCTTCCTCTCTCTCTCTCTCACTATATATATATATATATATATATATAGACATACAAATGAGAAAATTTTGCATAAAAGAACTTAATACTATCATAGCAGAACAAGTATAAAGTGAAAAAATATTCTAATTATGAACACTAGATATCTGTCATTGAAGTTTTGTGGGGTATGCTCAATCATCAGACAGACATGTGTGTGTGTATATATATATATATATATACACATACGCACACAATATGATATGATTTTCTTTTCTATTGTTTTTAGTTGCGCAAAGCCTATTTTCAACAAGTGGAGGAGATAAAAAGTCTGAAAGAGCAGGTATCTGTGAAAGATAAAAGGATCCGTCAACTAGAGGAAGAGGTCAACTCCCTAAGGCAGCATCGGATCACCGGAGAAGGCAGCACAACTGGTGAGGAAAGCAACTGCTGAGGTGACCCCTCTGGAGGAATTGGACATCCATATCTGATCTCCTGCCTCCAACCACCTAAGTGGACTGGCCCTACCCACTTCAATCAATCGAACCAACCTTGGCACAACCCTTGCCTGGGACCCAACACTACTACTACTACTACTATGCTGTTTTTGTTGATGCTATTGTGGAAATGTCAGAAGTCTGTGAGTCTTCTGCCCAGCAGCTGTACTTGTCAATATGGAATCTACATCTAATTATTTCAGGTGCCACCACACAACCCATCCTGGACCCCAAAAGGAATATGTGCTTTCAAAAAAAAAAACTGTCACCAACAAAGATAAAGATTAAATAAAATTGAAAAAAAAAATTTCAAGTTTCTGTCACACCCCAATTTCCCAAATCTGAGTGAGTGTGTGTGGTGCAACCAAGAAAGGTACCTAACTTTTTTTTTCAAAAAGGCATGTTCTTCACTTCTTTCCGGTGTTTTGTCAGCATCTCGGAAAAAAATATTTCATCACAAGAAATAAAGTGCAAAAAAAAAGAAACAAAAAAACAAGAAAAAGCAAGAAACTAACAAACAAAAAAAAAGACAGTCATTGTTCTCCTTTTGTAACGTGAAAGTTTTTTCCCTTTCTAAGGATTTCTTTATTCTTCTCGTGTCTCTTCATGGCTTCTTTGGTCTTTAATCATTTCAGTTGGAGAGAAAAAAAAAAACAACAAGAAAAATCTATCAGAAAAAAATTGATGATACAAAAACTTAAACAAAAAATAGAAAATACAATAAAATCAAATAACACCAAATTATAATGGACACAAAAAAAATTGGGGCCATTTTTTTCCTTTTTTTTTTTTTATTTTATTTTATGACAAAGAAACTAATTTTTTGTTATTCAAAAATCTTATTGTACAATAAATTGTCAATAATGAAACAAAATGGACATTTGAAAAAATATATATATTTACGTATAATGTTTGTATATGAATATATATGTATGTGTATGTATTTTATATGAATGTGTGTATTTATCTTTCTGAATTTATGTGATGAGGCTTGATATATATTATTTTGGTTGTTGGTTGTAATTTTTTGGACTGTTGTCCTCATCTTTATTGAGATAATTCGGAACACAATGTTTCGGCCTCTGTATCCTCCAACCTACCTCAGAACTATGTTCTTGAATATCTTGTTCGATCAAGAAACTTAAAAAATGATTTCCCAGGTTGAATCATTTCTATACTTAGATAAACAAGAGACATCTGAGGAAGGTCGAAAGATACACCAGCCAAAACATTGTGTTTCAAATTATCACCTTAAAAATAAAGACAACAGTCCAAAAAATTACAACCAAAATAGTGTGTATTTATATATATTCACACAAGCACACAGACACGTGTGTGTGTTTGTATATTTATATGAATGTGTGTTTGTATGTGTATATATATATATATATATATATACACACACACACACATACCTACACATGCTATTAGACAAAAAAGTGAAAAACTAAACCACTTTATATCATTGCCACAAATTCTAATGAAACTTCAGTGACTTAAGACACACATAGGAAGTGATTATTTTCCTTGATCATTGTCGTCAAAATTCCCTTAGGTGAATCAAAAGGTTATTAGTACAGGACTAATCAATAATTAGGATGTCAAATCAAGGAAAAGAACATTTTCAAAAATTTCCAATTTTTTTGTATTTCTGATAATTTTACTTTTAGAAAAGTGACTTTTTGCTTCAACTAAGAAACCTTTGACAACAATAATCAAGGAAAAAAAATCACTTCCTATGTGTGTCTAAGCCACTGAAATTTCATTAAGATTTATGGCAATAATACAAAATGATTCAGTTTTTTTCACTGACTGGTGTGTGTTTTTTTATCCAATAATGTATATAATATTATAATAAAAAAGTTGAATGCAAATGAGAAAAGTGTTGTAAGAAAAAGTGCTCGATGACACTACAGCAGAGCAGGTATAAAATCCAGGAAAATATCAAAGGGACATGTGGTGAGCACAATCAACAGATAGAAAAGTGGCCAATCAGTCATGATTATAGTGTGAAGACACTCCCACATGAGAGAAACACACACACACACACAAAGAAGAATAAATATGGAATTATTCAGGTGGTAAATGACACATGAGAAATTTATCAGTATGTCTACACTTTCATATCAATTGGTTTTGTTCAGCACAGCAGTTTGTATATAATATATATATATATATATATGAGACCAATCTCTGGTGTGAGGTGAGGTATTAAAGTTTTTTCCAATATATATATATATATATATATATATATAAGAGAAATGCAAAGGTGAAAGATTTGCATAAAAACGTGTCTATTATTGCAGAGGAGCTGTAAAATCTCAAAAATATTGTAATGCAAGATGAGTTATTAAAAAAGAAAAGAAAAAAGGGTCCTTTTTCCTCAGGCTGCACCTCCCCATCATCTAAAGGGGTAAGTGCATGGCTTATTGCCTGCCTGTCATCTAAAAGAGTAAGAGAAATGGCTTATTGCCTGCCTGTCATCTAAAGGGGTAAGTGCATGGCTTATTGCCTGCCCGTCATCTGAAGGGGTAAGAGCTTGGCTTATTGCTTGCTCGTCATCTAAAAGGGTAAGAGCATGGTTTATCACCTTGTATCTGAGGTACCATAGATGGGAATGTTCATGATGCTGACCGATTTCTGGTATCAGGAGTCCTGCTTCCAGCGAGGATCTCAACATTAAATCATATATAAGTGATAGAAAAAAAATGAAATGAATCCGACATATATGTTGTGAAAAGATAAACAAGAAAGATGTATAGTTTGGTGTTGATGAAAATTTATTGTATTTACATTGCCGACATGTGTTTCAACTATGATGTTTCAAATGATGCTAAAAGATTTTAATATCCATTATTAATACTGTACTGTTTTCTGGATTTTGGAAATTGTAAACCGTTAAAAAAATTTTCAAACCGAGAAACGATGTTGCTTTTTTGAACAAAGATTCCATTTTATGACGTAATCAATTTCAAATATATTCTCACCTGTATTACTGTTGTCTTTTTTTTGGGGGGGGGTCTAAAATCCAAAGCATTTGCCCTGAAGAAAACTTTTCAGCTTGCATGCTTAACATATTTTTAATATTATCATTTTATTCTTATTTTTTATACTTAAAATAATTTTGAATCGAATATCTGGTATGTTGGCAAAATTTTAGTCAAAGCACTTGTCAGCAAAGTAAATACAATAAATTTTTATCCACCCCAAAGTTTTTATCTTTCTTCTGTTTATCTTTTCAACATATATATATATATGCACACACACACACACACATATATGCACTGACATTATATATATATATATTCTATATGCACTGACATATATATATATATATATACATATGCACTCATTTAATAGGTTGGTTGGCTTATTCTGTTTTGGTGGGTGGTTAGTTATTGAATATGTTAATAGCTGTATTAACATATTAGATTAAAAGAAAAAAACACTCCAAATAAATATAAATAAAACTCACAACAAAAAAACAACCTAACACAACCTCCAAAGATGACCAGTGAAATGGTTGAAAGTGCTTGGGCTAGTATGGAGTACTTTCTTTACCATCTTGACCCAGACATTAGAAAAATAACAAGACTCAAACATCTTCACTTGAAGATTTCGAAAAGAAAACAATCCATGGTCTTAACCGAACATGCTTAGATAATAACTTGCTGCTAAATACAATACAATATATATATATATATATATATATATATATATAAAACACAGCCTTCATCCTCAGTTGAAACATCTTGCTTGCAAAGCATAAAAAGGCTCATAAAAAACTCAACTTCAAACATTTGTCTCATCTTTCATAAGATATGTCTATTATATATATATAATATTTTGTTCATTTGCCATGAAGTTAAAAAAAAAAAAAAAGGATCTGTGTGAACATTCTCTAAAGTGTGTTGATTTCCTCATTTTTGACAGGAGCACACACACACAATGCTATATTTACTGTTACTAACCAATGCTACAGTGGAGAGTCTCAAGGTGTAATGGCTAAAGTGTTCAACTGCAGCCTCAAAGTAAATGAGTTTGATCTCCAGTTGTGCTATTACATTCACTTATGGACTAATACTCTTGGAAAAGGTAGGAATCCTTTTATACTCCGAGTTATGGGTTAAATAATACCACTACTGTTCTTCTACAAGGATGGCTTTGGCATTAAATAGTCCACAAAGATTGATATGCCATTAAACAAAGAAACAAGACCTAGTATATCTCTCTTTCTCTGTATATATCTATCTAAGTTTGTTCATATCTATCTTTATTCGTAGAGTGCCTGTTGTGTAGAGGTAAACATGCTGGATATGCGATATCATTCAAACTCCAGTCACACTAATACATTCACTTCTAAACTAATACTTTTAGGAAAGGTATAAACCCCCTTATGCCCTCAGCTATGGGTGAAATAGTATCACTGCTTCAACAAGAATGGCTTTAGCATTAAATAACCCATAAAGGTTGATATACTGTTAAACAAAGAAACCAAACCAATGTTATATTTACCATTATTGTGAACTGAGGACACAAGTGATTCGATAAAGTAATTTTGATTATTTTATTGCTGTGATGCAAATTGAAATAAAAAAGCATAAACGTTATTTTAAATAATCAAATTTTCTTTCTTTGAAAAATGAGAAATGTACCACTAAACAAATCTATTCTAAGTAAAAATATCATTTGAACTTGGGTCCATAACGAAGTCCAATTTGATTTGAATTAAGACTAATATCTACCAACATCAATAGGCATAAGGCCACAATAATAGAGAATCAAGAGAGAAATTATGTGGTGCATACGATAAGTTTCCGCACTTTTTTCATATGGGCACTTTTATTGATAGTACACACATGAAACTCTAGTCCCCTCAGAAGTAATCTCCTCCGGCTGCAATGTACTTGTTGTACCGTTTCAACAACTTCTGGAAGGCCCCATGGAAGTCTTCTTGTGTGAGCGTGTCAATGACCTTCGTCACAGCCTCTTTCATCTCCTCAATTGTCTCATAACGACAGCCTCTGAGCTTAGGGAATAACCAAAAGTCACAGGGAGCAACGTCTGGACTATAGGGAGGGTGAGGAACTGTCTTGATGCCCATTTTGGTCAAATAGTCTGTGACAAAGATGGAGTTGTGGACTGGTGCATTGTCCTGGTGGAAATGCTACTGACCCGATTTGAAGAGTGCTGGCCTCTTCCGGCAGAATCTCTTTCTGAACTTCCTTAAAACCTCAACTTAGTAACCCTAACCCTCTGGCCAATCAACTCTGGTGTATTGACTTCCTTACTCCTCCCACACCTCTCATCATCCCTCACAGACTCCCTGCCTTCCTTGAATCTCTTATGCCACTCAAAAACTGATGCTCAATTCATGCAAGATGGTCAAAAAGCAGTCTGAAGCATTCCATACATTTCTGTGGCATTTTTCCAAGTTTAAAACAGAATTTTATTGCATATCGTTCTTTTAAAGTGTCAGATTGCATTTTTGAAATTCACCAGCTGTGACAATCAGGCTTTAGTAGGGTGTATTCCAATTCGTGCTGTAGCTGTTCATTTAAACCTGAAATCATAAAAATTAGTCATTCATCTCATAAGATGTATAGCAATAACAACTGAATTTTCAAGAGTCTACGACAATTGTAAATGCCCATACGAAAAAAGTCTGGAAACTTATCGTATGCACCTCGTAAATCATAAGGTTGCTAATGACCTCTATGACAAACACTTTTTGTTGTTATTTTCTAGGCTTTAATTAGTCTGACATAAGGCCACAATAATGGAGTAGGTTTTGACTTAAACTCAGCAAATAAATAAGATTCTTTTAAAAGCTTTTTAGGGTTAAGTTATTATTCATTGATACTGAATCGTATTTGAAAAAGAAGTTCCAAAATTTTGTTTGATATTTTGAAAATGTGGTTAGTGTAATTGTGTTCCTTCTCTTTTGAATAAATTGTTTTGACTCCAAGTAAAATAAAGAAATAGTCTTTTTCTCTTCCGGTCTGTGCATCTCCAACTAACAAAAGTTGAGTAACAAAGGTTCTCCAGGCAACATAAAAAAAAAGGCCCTCCCCGAGAAACTGCCTTGCCTGTTTTGTTTTGTTTTGTTTTGTTATCTTTTTACCAAACCACTCTCCTCAGCAAGCAACAGATTGCTTATAAAAAAGGACATTATTCCTAACCTGCAAATTGTGAGTTTGCTCTCTCTGCCAGGTAGTACAACCCACTTTACTTTCTTTTCAAACACATAAAAAGGCGGCATAATGAAATATGAAATACAAGGTGTGTTTAAAAAGTATGAAGACTGAAGCTGTATTTACCAAGACACAAAGGAACAATGAATTAAACTATTTTCGTCTCATAATAACTGGTACATTTCTTATAGTAAATGTAACATCCATTATGAGACAGAGGCAATATTATGTGAGGTGAGTTCAAAAAGTATCGCCAAAAAACATTTTTAATTAAAAAATTTTTTAACCCCTATGTGACGGCTATTTATTCAAGGGAGGTAATTTTTAGATTGAGTTATGTCCCTTCGAGATAATCGCTGTCAAGAATACAATTATTCGGTGAAAAGGCCTTTTTATCTTATTTCAATCTACATTGAGAAAATTACTGGACTGAATCTTAAAAAAAAATCCATCTTGTCAATTTTAGGCGAGTATTTTCTTCATATTAGTGTTGATTTTTATTGGCACATTCTGGGTTTTAGTGTGTGTGTGTGTTCACGTACTGTTGTGGTGTAACGGTTATCACCGTAAAAAAATAAACACAGCAACCTAAGTTCAAATCCTGAACAAGACGGTTTGTATTTCACATAGTGTTAATACCCTTGGGAAAGGTATGCATCCAATTATTCTACCTCCAGTCATGAGTAAACAGTAGGTCAGACTGTGCTCTTTAACCTTACAATTGAAATCAATCTTGAAAGAAAACTCTGAATTCAAACCTGTTAAACTTTGCTTAAAAACTGATCTTGTGATGCGTTCTGTTCCGGGTAGGAAGGTTGGATAAAAACCAACACATACTTTGGCTTTTTTTTTATTATTTGAAAAATTGAAAAACCCAAAATTTGAACAAAAATTAAGAGGAAAAAAAATTTCTTCAACATATAAAAAAAAAAAACCAACTTTTCAATCAATTCAACAAATCAACTTATATAAAAAAAAAAAACATTTGTTAACCTGATTCAAACAAAAGTTTTCTTGAAATCTTTGGTCGGCATCAAAATAAAACAATACACACAAAAAGATCTATCCAGAAATAATACAGCCATTTAATATTAACGAGAAAAATTGAACACCTTAGTCCCCATCAAAGTTCTCCTTTTAAGACCACATACCATTATCCTTTACATTTTGGAAAACAATCTGTAGAATTGTTGTGGGCCCCGGAAAGGGTTACTAATGAAAACGCAGACACGGATATTAGGTAAACAGATTATATTGCACAAGAAAGATAGAGTTACATAGAAAAGGTAATAAGTCTCCTACTGTTTCGGATAACTCCGGTATTGTTCGGCTGGCAGCGAAATCTCTCAGTACTAATAAAGATGAGAAGAGTCCATTATGGTGAGATGGGTAAGGCTCCCACAGCAAGAATCCTATTTAGAAACTGTTATCAACTGTCTCAACACATTCTCCTTAATCTCATTCTGGACATTTCAATGGATCAAAGGATCCACAACTTTTTGACTGAAAAATAATTTGAAAAGATGAATTTATGTATATGTGTATATATATATATATATATATATATATATATACACACACAATAATTAAGATTAAAATTGAACACTAAAATATTTTTAATCTCTAAAATCCTTATTGGAATATGTGTGTTGAATGCCAGAGGGACTGTTCATATCCGTCTTGAGAAATGCAGATCAATTCAGTCTCAATACTTTTTAAAAATAGTTCACTCTTTATGGCTTGTTTCCTAAAGTAAAAGTTCATCTCTGTTTAAACATAGCTCACATAATATTGCCTCTGTCCTATAAGGAATGTTACATTTACAATAAGAAAATTATGGTGAAATGTACCAACTATTTTGGTACAAAAATAGTTTCATTCATTGTTCATTTCTGTTTTGGAAAGTTCAGTTGCAAAAAGAATTAAGACTGAAACTGTCAACCAGCCACACTCAGAACTTGATAATGTGAATTTAATTGGCTATAGAATCATCTACACCAACGTGCAATATCAGAAAGTGTGTCATCTTGTCAGGAACCAAATTAACCAAGTGAAATTCTTTTCAGCTTTTGGAAGAGTAGAGGAGAAGCGAATAGGTTGGGGAACTTTCTGGAGTGCCTAATCATGGGGGATGAGATCTGACTGCATCACATTACCTTTGAAACATAACTTGGGTGCATCCATTGTCACTTATCTTCCCAAAGAAACTTCAAAGTTCAGCAATCAGTAATTGTGTTCTTGGATGTAAAAGAAGAGGTGATCAGCATTTTTCCAAGGGATGATAAGATGATGCAGTCAAAAATTGTGAAACACTGAACAGAGTGAAGGATGCTGTTTATTAAAAGAAAACTGGACAGTCGTGCAGGAGACCCTCTTCTTGCTTAACAATACCCCACCACATGTAGCCAACCTAACGAAAGAGAATTGGTGAGTTATGTGATGGTTTCTTTCTGCTGCAGGATAATTGCATCCAATGACAATATCACCATAGAATGCCTTACAAAAGAGTGATATGGTTGGAATGTTTTACCTCATCCAACCCATACTCCTGATTTGACTCCTTCAGATTAACATCTTTTCATAACCCTCAATTGAAGATTATCTTGGAACTGGTTTTACATATACGAAACTGTTATTGAAGAGTTACAAAGGTGGTTGCTGTCACTTTTTACCATTTTCTTTCATAAGGGTATTTATGCATTTGGGCACCAATGGAACAAGGCCATTAATTTTATTGCTGACTAGGTGAGGAAGTAGCATAGTAGTGCTGGTAACCTACAATGCTTTATTTGTATTGTATGTATTAGGTGGATTGGAAAATATTATTTTAGAATAAAACTTTTATCCCTGAATGAATGAGTTTATTCAATTTGGTCACAAATTCAATCACACAATGAAAGATTTTAATTGTCCAAACAAAATTTCGAATGTTAACAATTCGATGTCAAGATATTAAGTTATTAGGAAAATACTATTGAATTTTAGAATAAAACTTGAACCCTGAATGAATGAATTTAAACAATGTGGCCACAAAATCAATCACACAATAAAAGATTTCAATTGTTCCAAGAAAATTTGTAATGTTAATGACTCTATGTCAAAATATTAAGTAATTTGGAAAATACAATCCAATTTCAGAATAAACTTGAATTAATGAATTTAAACAATGTTTCAGCCAATCTAAATATAATCCCTGAACATCCACACATTTCTGCCATGGATTAACAAGGTCATTGATGCCTGTACAATAAAACTCTAAGGATTTTAATGACAAGAAATCTTTAAATGCAGTTTCTACTTTTCCTTTGGAACAGAATATTTTTTGGCATAAAAAAGTGTCCAGTTTTTTGGAAAAAAATGGTATTTGGTGGTTGAGAGATCAGGAGATATGTCTCATATCCCAAGTCTTATCCTGGTAACATGTGACCGAGAATTGTCATGGCACAATATTATGACCAAGATTGAATTCATACAAAATAAAGTAAATACATCACTTCTTTTTTCATGTTCATGATTTGGGGCATATAACCTTCTGTTGTGGCGGAATCACCTACTAATGAACTCAATCACTCTCCATAATACTGGAAGACGCAGCAATACAAGGTCAGTCTAGATCTGGAAGCTAACCTCACCCCCCGTGCAGTTATGCAAACTAGCTTACCATCCTTTGTTCTTGTAAATATATTCCTATACTATAACCGTGGTGTTCTGTTCTCTTTGTGACCCCTTCCAGGGCCATAACATCTTCAAAATCAAATTTTGAAAGAAGCGATAGAACATTAACAAAGAGGATGAGTTAATCATTATGAATGTGAATTATCTTATACAACAACTATTAAAATGATATCTTAAGAACAGAATTTAAACAGTTTTTAGTAAAATTGAACAATATTTTCTGGCCAATCTAATATTTACTCAACCCTTAAGCAATAAGTAGGATATGATACAAGGTCAATTTTTAAATGGAGTACAGCTAGCCTGCAAAGTTTTTCTCCTAAACTGGTTGCCTTACCAAAGCCAGTGAACACAATCAGCCCTACTATTTATTCACAGCTGAAGGGAGGGCAGATAGGTTTATGCCTTTCCCAAACAGCATTAACTCAAAATGAAACGCAAACTGTTTTGTCCAAGATTTGAACACAGGTCACTAATTTCATTTTCTACAATCTAAAAGAAATAACATACAAAACCCTACATTTACCACCCCTCAAACATTGCCTGATAAAAGCTTGTAGGATTGGTCAAGAGCCATGGTCAGCAACCAATCAGAGCACCCAAGACATACAACATTAGGTTCTGTTTGGGGATCCAAAACAAACACAGGAGAGGCATCTCCCTCTTTCATATGCTGTAGACCATCCAATTAAGATGCTAACATGCCAGCGACTTTTAAGAGACAATGATCACATAAGGCTGACCACATGGAAGCAATAGACATTTTACAACCTAAGTGACAAGTTCACTGGCATACTATTTTGCAAACTGTAGCAATTAGATAGACAAAATAAGCATAAAAGGTAGTGGCAAAGAAACAGGAGACGACACTTCAACACAACAGTATATTATCAACAACATCAATTACAAACGTGATACAAAAAGCAATGTGTAAAAATTAATGAAGAACTAGAATTGTTAAGTGAACTTAATAAGGTCGGGTGTGTTGTGGGGTTATTTGGGGGGAATTTTTAGTAGTGGAGGTGGTATAGGTAAGATGGATGGGTTATGTGTATGGGTCGAAATGTGAGAGTAGATGTTTGTTCTCATATCTGCATTTGGATAGAATTTATGATTTTTTGTTTAGCCGAGTGTTTTGTGATGGGTGGGTGAAAATTGCTAGCTTCTCGTGGAGGCAAAGAAGGCATTTTTATGTCTTGCTGAGGGCGGGTGCTAGTTTTCGTATTTCCCTGGTGATTGTGGTGATTTTAGGTGCCATAGTGTGTGGATAAAGAAGTGTTAGTTGAGTAGTTTCTGTTGGTAAAGGAAAGTTGGTGGTTATATATTCTTTGTTTTATGGTACCCTCCATTGCACTTATGTACTGCTATCATTTTTGGGTTATACCATTTCAAAAGAATGTATATCCCCAGCCCAAGCCTTGGTTTTAAAAAATACTAAAAATAGCTACACCTACAAATAAAAAAACTTGAATCTTTTGGGGGATTGGTGAATTTCTACAGGCGATATGTATCAAAATTTACGGACTTGGCTGAGCCGTTTACAAATTTAAGGAAAAAGAATGTTGAATTTATCTGGTCAGAGAAACAACAAAGAGCTTTAAGTAGATTAAAAGTAATTATGGCAAAGAAACCAGTAGTGAAAATTTTGATCCGAAAAAGAATATTACGTTAACCACAGGTGCAAGTGAACATTCAATATCTGGAATATCATCACAAGAAGGACATCCAATAATGTATTTATCAAGAAGACAAACGAACACTGAATTTAATTATTCAAATCGAGCGAAAGAAGCCTTGGCCATTGTGTGGACAACCAGTAAAGTTCGACAGTTTTAATTGGAAAAAAAATTCTTTTGAGAAGTGATCATAGACCATTAGAGTTTATACTCAATCCAAGAAAAGAATTACCCAAAGTCACAACATCGAGAATACTAAGATGGGCAATAAGATTTGACTTAGGCTGAGCCGTTTACAAATTCAAGGAAAAGGAATGTTGAATTTATCTGGTCAGAGAAACAACAAAGAGCTTTAAGTAGATTAAAAGTAATTATGGCAAAGAAACCAGTAGTGAAAATGTCAAAGGAAATTCAATTCCACACGTAGATGCAATATCACGATTGCGATTTTACAAGGAGTCAAAAGATAAAGCAGAAGAAGAATTTAAAGATACATTTTTACGTTGGGTGGAGACTGATGTTTTGTCTTTAGACAGAATGGCTGCGGAAACTAGAGATGATACAGTACAAAGCAGGATAAGATCGAAAATAAGAAAAACCATATGAGGAAATTATTCCAGGGTTGAGAGACCCTACAAAGAAATAAGACATAAATTAAAGATAGAACATGGTGTGATTTATAATGGGGATTTGATAATTCCCCCAGAAACACAAAGAAAATTAGTGATAAAAAACGTACATGATGATATCCATTGTGGAGCAGCAGTTACACAAAAAATAACAAAATTAAAAGCATGGTAGCCGGGTTATTCAAGAGATGTCGAAGTATATTTAAAAAGATGCAAAAAAATGTAAGGAATTAGGAAATTTTACACAGACTACTTTACATTCATTGTTCAGATAAGTGGAGCCATGGAGTCGTGTACATATGGATCATGCATACATTACTGGAGTGGGACTCTTATTAATACTAGTAGACTCTTTTTCAGGCTGGTCTGAAGTAATCTGTGTACCAGACAAGAAAAGGTCTACGATAAAACAGATTCTAAGGGTCTTATTCTCAAGAAACGGCCGACCAAAAATCCTGGTATCCGACAATGCACCAGTATTTTGTGATGAAGATCTTAATTTATGGTTGGAAAAAATAGGGTGTAACCCGTATAAGATACCTCCATATCACCCTCAATCGAATGGGTTGGAGGAAAAAACCGTAATAATGGGATTGAAAATTCTCAGTAAAAAGAAAAAAATAGACTTTTTTTGTTTGTTTTTACTAGGGCTGCTTTTAAGCTATCGCACAATACCACACGCTGGAAGACTAGAAAGCCCTTCAACTTTAATGGGAAGGCGAATTAGAACTCCGCTAACGATGTCGTATATTCCACAATTGAAAAAATGTGGTACAAAAAAAAAAAACAACAAAGAATCAAATCCAGAAAGGGCAGAATTTATCATGCAAAAAAGCCACAATACAGCTATAATAAATAGAGAAAAAGGGAACGGTATATTAACCCATGCAGATAAAAAAAAGCTCCGGGGGCGAATATGAAGAGCAAAATGAGGAAGAAATCTCTATGTTTCCTTCCGTTAACGATTTATTGGAACAACCTTTTACAGAATGAAACGTCAGAAGACGAAATAATGCATGATCAGGTGGGCCAGAGTGAGCTTGAAAACTCGGATGAAGAGCAAATAATGCAAGAAGACAAACTTGATTACAGCTCAGTGCGGGACAGATCAAGATCTCCCAGAGAAAGAAATACGGGAGAGAGACATGGAGAGCAAAGTGATCCTGAAAATGAAACAATCACTAGAAGTTCAAGACCTACTAGAGGCATAAGACTCATACGTTTCATGGAGATGTAGTGATACTGGCAAATGAATCTGCCTAATTTGCATGAGTGTAAGAGGGAGCCGATATAAGTCTCTCACTGAGAATAACAGCAGAGTTTGACTTGTAACTGACTAGAGCTAACCTAGCACAGCACAGTCGAAAATGGGCACCTCGGGTGGTGTAATGGTTAGCAAGTTAAACTAGCAAACCTGCACGAGTGAGTTCGATTCTCATTGGGTGCCCTATTCATGCGGCCTTGTGCCACATCTAAGAAAAAAAAAAGCTTAGTAAATTACCACAACACAGTCCAAAATAAATTGAACCTTAAATCCGACCTGATCTATTTGTTGATTTGCAAACAAGTAATGGCTTATAATAAATGAATCATAATAATCTATAAAATAATTAAAACAAAATTATAATTCAACCGTATCTAATTTTTAGGGGGCATGTTTTTTAAATTTAATAAAGATTTTCTTTGAAAATTCATGTATCAAAATAAGAAAATTCACAAAAAGTAGAATTTTCACTCATATTGCAAGTATATTAAGCCAAAAAATAATAGCTTTATTTCATATTGAGCACTCTAAAAGTACATAAGATATATATATTATTAATTTTTATTCTATAATTTTGATAGGGACAAAAAAAACCCAGATGAGACAATTTATAGGATTTACACTCCGATATTTTTTTAAATGGCCATGATACAAGAAAATTCTAGAAAATAGGATACTGATTCACTTGTTCCCGAAACAAAGATGGTGGAAGTCGGTAAACTAATTAGTTTCGGGAACCTATTGGTCAGAGAAGTCACGTGATTTATGCTCCTACGTCCGCACCCTTGATTTTGTCCCGCGCAAAATAAACGATGTGTTTGGAGACGATCGCATGACAAGGTTTAACTATATATATACTCTAGACTTCCAATAGCTCGCTCTCTTACATTTTGACTTCCAGAAACAGCTCTCATTCTCTCTTACATTCTGAATCCTAGCTAGCGACACGTAGCTCTAGAAACATACATGTTCTGCCAATCCACCAAAAGTTTTCATACGACCTTAGATTCTTCGGCAAAACCAGAAAGAGATAAAAGGCCGGTGTATTAGTACTTTTGTGTGAAATACTTTATCAATATGCACATATAGCCATTAGGGCACTGTTGATATTTAGTCTACTTGCATACACCTAGATAATGACCGCTCTCTCTCTCTCACACACACACACACGAATATTTGACTATATTTGGATCATTCGTAATATTTTGTAGTGAAGGCAAATTTCGTATTTTGGTTTGGCGCGCAAATTTATTTCGACACTTAATTTCACCCAATCAGGATGAACTATCCTATTCAGCCCGGACCTTTCTTTACGGGCAACAGGAAATTGGGTAAGCTGCCAAACACACCCTCTTTGGCTGGAGAATGCCACCCAAGGCAGACGTCTCACTGGGGGCTCTTCTATCAGCAGCATAGACACACGAGGGAACCCATCTAATTTATGGATTCCTCGCAAGGAATCCCAGTTGAATATAAATTAGATGCATTCAACATGCCTCACACAGGCACAACTTGATGTCACCCCAAAATTGGCTATGTCGATCCGACGCGTAATCCCGCTCTCGACACCTAGCTCCCATTTTACCTCTGGGCCACTTTAATAGAGACAACGCACACGTCTCCACCAGACGCACAAAATTCACGGTGACTCTAAAGTTCAATTCCTGTGCGAGGAAAGTTCCCTTTGAAGTAATCACCTCCGGTTGAAATGCACTTGTTGTATCGTTCCAACAACTTCTGGAAGGTCCTGTGGAAGTCTTCTTGTGTGAGCGTGTCAATGACCTTCGTCACAGCCTCTTTCATCTCCTCAGTTGTCTCATAACGACAGCCTCTGAGCTTAGGGAATAACCAAAAGTCACAGGGAGCAAGGTCTGGACTATAGGGAGGGTGAGGAACTGTCTTGATGCCCATCTTGGTCAAATAGTCTATGACAAGGATGGAGTTGTGGACTGGTGCATTGTCCTGGTGGAAATGCCACTGACCCGATTTGAAGAATGCTGGCCTCTTCCAACAGAATCTCTTCCTGAACTCAACATAGAAAACCCTAAGCCTAAGCCTAACCCTAACCCTTTGGGCAATCAACTCTGGTGTATTGACTTCCTTACTCCTCCCACACCTCTCATCATCCCTCACAGACTCCCTACCTTCCTTGAGTCTCTTATGCCACTCAAAAGCTGATGCTCGATTCATGCAAGATGGTGGAAAAGCAGTCTGAAGCATTCCATACGTTTCTGTGGCATTTTTTCAAAATTTAAAACAGAATTTTATTGCATATCGTTCTTCTAAAGTGTCAGATTGCATTTTTTAAATTCACCAGTTGTTACAATCAGGCTTTAGTAGGGTGTATTCCAATTGCTGCTGTAGCTGTTCATTTAAACCTGAAATCATAAAAATTGGTCAGTCATCTTATAAGATGTATAGCAATAACAACTGAATTTTCAAGAGTCTACGACAATTTTAAATGCCCATACGAAAAAAGTCTGGAAACTTATCGTATGCACCTCGTATATATATATATATATATATATATATATATATACACACACACACAATTTACCAAACCCTCCATACCAGCAACATGAGATACAAGGTCAACTTTTTTTAACAGGTTTGAATTCAGAATTTGTCTTCTTCTAGATCAGTTACCATACCAAGGTTAAAGAGCCTAGTCTTTCTAACAATTTACTCATAGCTAGAGGAAGAATAATAGGTTCCATGCCTTTCCAAAGGGTATTAGCACTATGGGAAATTTAAACAACCTCAACCAGGATTTGAACTTGGATCCTATGATAATAAAAATTCCCCCATGAATGCCTATACATGGCAGACTTGTGGTGGATGGATGAGTATTTTGAGGGTATTGCTCTCTAAATTATTTCCACCACAAATACAACACAAAACTTTACAATCGCGTGAAAGAAATGGAATAAAACACAACGAACATTAAACAAACAGAATATGAAAACAAATAAAATACATGATGTGTAAATGGCCTTTTGGAAAATAAAGTTTGGCAAGAAGAAAATAAATTTGTTTAAAGGTGCGTGTATGTTAACGGAGTCCGTAAATAAGTCGTTCTTACTTACATTAAGTTCATATAGGGTTTTATGATTGTGGCGACAGCGTGTCGCGTTGATGAAAGAAAGTTTGTCGGTTTTTTCTTTTGAACGTGATTCGTGGCCATCTGAAGAGAGGTCATGAACTTTGGCTGTAGAAGAAAAGGAATTTGCCGGACAGAGTATTGGCTACTGCTTTACTGACTTAGTGGCTAGGCTTGGTCTTGTCTTGTTGAATGGCTCCCTAACTCAGTGTTATTTATACCGTAACAGTGGATCAAAGAATCGTCCTAAAATTTTGGCGCGTAGACATTTATTGACCAATCAGATTTGTATTTTACTATTTTATTTTCGAGCCTAAATATTTTCTGTTAGTTGACTTCCGATCCTATTTTTCTCGAATGTTCTTATTCTATGTTTTTAGCTGATTGGTTGAAAAATATAAAAATGTAATTTAAATGCTAATGCAGTTTGGATCCTAAATTTCTAGAATGTTCTTAAGTATGTTTTTATTGCTTATTTTAAGACTAGACTCGACTCGTGATTTAAGTCTATATTGATGGAGAGAGAGGATGGGTCACGCACACACACACAAAGAAAGTGATAAAGAAAAGGAGTTAAATAGTGACGAGCCTGTTCACTACTTAGATGGGTGACCACAGTAACATCAAGTGGTGTGAGCGACCTGAGGCCTGTGTATCAGCCGAAACAAAGCTTCGTTAGTCAATAAGACAGAATAATGCAAACGCCGCCTATCTAAGGGAGGTAACTCTCGTTAATCGTTTCTTCAAGATTCTGAGAGAATACTTTACCTTTGAAAACTTTCGTTTGACTTGTTTGTTCCCTGCAATTAAAATTATCCTGGTAAATTCTACCTACTCTAGAAGTGGAAGAAAATAAAAGGTGAGTTTTAAAGGAGAAATTTTTTGGTCTTAAAAACTTTCTTTTTAAAGAAACCTCAGTTAAACATAAAAACTTAGAATATGTCTATTCAACTGACGGAATTTATTGTAAATTGCTTCTAAGTCAAAAATAAATAAAAATTAACTCTTGTCATCAAGAATTGATTTAAAAACACATCCCAAGTTTCATAATACAGCAAAGGTTCTCCAAAGGTGGGGCACTTGACTCTCAAGGGAAGAATTTCAAATTTGATGGGAGGAAGTGGGCAGTAAATCGAATGGAAGTTTGACTTTATCACCTATAAATAAATATACGCCAACAATTTTTTTTATGGATGGTTAATTTTCTTTTCAATCAACCATATGTAGCGGGATTTTATTATTTTAAAGGTAACATTGGACAATTAAAATGTTTTTTGCATGTGTAATCTAGCATCTCTAAAAAAATCAGCGTATGGTATATAGGAAAGAGAGAGAGAGAGAGACTCAAGGGTAATTCAAAAAGTTCTAAGCCTCACTCAAAAAGAAGAACCATAGCTGGACGTTTTTGTTAGGACAACACACTATAATTTCTTATAAAATGAGAAAAATATGAATTAGTATTTCTAATTATAGAAGAAGTGATGCAGTGATGAGACAACAAAAATGTTCTGTTATGACTTTTCTTTTTGTGTAATATATATATAAATTTAAAATAAATTATATATATATATATATATATATATATATATATATATATATATATATATATAGCTTTAAAATAAATCATATATATATATATATATATATATATATATATATATATAACTTTAAAATAAATTATATATATATATATATATATATATAAGTAAAGTTAGCGACCATAGTCGAGGGTGACCCGAAGGAACTTTAAAATAAATTATATATATATATATATATATATAAAACTTTAAAATAAATTATATATATATATATATAGCTTTAAAATAAATCATATATATATATATATATATATAACTTTAAAATAAATTATATATATATATATATAACTTTAAAATAAATTATATATATATATATATATATATATATATATATATATATATAGCTTTAAAATAAATCATATATATATATAACTTTAAAATAAATTATATATATATATATATATAACGTTAGAATTAATTATAAATATATATATATATAGCTTTAAAATAAATCATTTATATATAAAGTAAATTGGGTGGAATGTTTGCCTATAACCTGGGAGGCCAAGGTTCAATCCCAGGTCGAGTCATGCCAAAGACTCAAAAAATGATACTTGATGCCGTCTTGCTTAACACTTATCATTATAAGATAAGGATCAAGGGTAAAGTGGAGCAATCCAGGGAAAAGAGTTGTGTTCTCTCCTACACCTTGGTGTAGTAGCTATTGAAAAGGGAGCCTTCAGGTCGTCCTTAACTGTGGTTGCTATATATATATATATATATATATATATATATATATATAACTTTAAAAAAGTAAATCATATATAAAACTTTACAATAAATGTATATATATTACTTTAAAATAAATAATTTATAGAAATACATAACTTTAAAACAAGTAATACATACACAAACATATATATATATATATATATATATATATATATATATATATATATATATATAAAACTTTAAAACAAGTAATATATATATATATATTACTTGAAGTAATAACAATGTCCACAGTAATGGCAACGCTATCAGAAGCATATAAAATTGTGCCAATACAATATCAAAAATAAAAACAAATAATAAAACCACCCAAATTACAACTTGAAGTATCACAATTTCTTGATCATTAGGTCAGTATTCAAATCAACAATAATTACATTAAAAATAAAAAGTTCATCAAAATGTGTTATAAATTTGGTGATTTTTTCCCCATATATATATATATATATATATATATATATATATATATATATATATATATATATATATATATATGTGTATGTATGAAATGAATTTCCTAGTCTAGAAGACCCATATTTAACCATTAATTAGAGGCTACTATCATACAGCTTGATATTTACAGCTATGATTCTTGGAAGGGTTATAGTGAATGTTTGTTCCCCAATTGTGAACCATGCATCTTATTTACTGGGAAATACAGAACATATTGACTTAGGAGGTGCCAATGGTGTAATAGATATGGACATATCGACAAAAGGTTAAATCCTGGACATGGCTGTTTGTATTTCCTATAGCAGTAATATCCTTGAGAACGGTACAAATACAACTATTCTCTTTCCACCTATGGGCAAATAGTAGGTCAGACTGTGCTCTGTAACCATGGTATGGTAACCAGTCTAGGAGAAGGAAAACTCTTAATCCAAACCTGTTTAACACGTAAAAATTGACCATGTTTCTCATTCTGCTTGTACAGAAGAGTTGTTAAATATATATATATATATATATATATATACAATGACTGATTTTTTTGGTTTAGAAGAAAATTAACTTCCTATATAAAAAAAATTAGAGTAGTGCTGTACTCCTTTATAGGTGATAGTATATTTTCCATTTAAATAAGAATTTCTTCTTTTTTAATTTGATGGCAATAGATATATCAATTTGGTTTCATAAATTGTTTCAATAATTATCCTAGTAGGAGTACTGGCTCCCCAGCCCCGTCAGCTGGGGCTGTATAATACATCGAATGCATCTCTCCAGAGAGGTAAGACCCTCCCACCAACGAGTAACCTTGATATGACACGAAAACTTCTAATAGGGAGGCTCCGATCCTGGAGCTTTAGGGAATGTTGTGTATCTTTTCATAGCCATTACTCCCGGGCCCACTTTGACCCAGACTGGGTGTATCTATTAAGGTCTCATCTGTGTGTCAAATAGAACTGTTTGACCATTTAACTGTGTGCTAACTTAGTGTTAGATAGCAATACTTGAAATTATTTAATAGTGTGCAAATAAAACTATTAATGTTAGGTAGCAATACTTGAAACCATTTAACTGTGTGCAAATAAAACTATTAATGTTAGGTAGCAATACTTGAAACCATTTAACTGTGTGCAAATAAAATTATTAATGTTAGGTAGCAATACTTGAAACCATTTAACTGTGTGCAACCAAATGAGCTCTGGCTTGTTTATAAATTGTTACCAATAAAGTATTTGTTATGAGTTGATAATTTCAGATCCACAAGTTGATTGGATTGATGCACACTATGCATTTACTGTTGAAACATTTTTTTTAAGATTGGTAAATCTGTAAATGATACACAGAGAGCTTTTCATGCTCAGTTCAAGTTAGGTCAGAATGATGCTGTTCTGGATAGAAAACCAATACTGCTATGCATCAATTCAAGGTAAACCTTCTGGAAAACCTCAAAGTGCTCAAACTCCAGAAAATATCCAGACTGTAAGATTGTCTATTGTTTAATTTTTTTTTTTTAATTAGCCTATTAAACATTGTAGATTAGTCTGTAGTGCAATCACCAACACATTCAGCCCATAAACATGCTTTTGCATTATAATTGTCTGAGTTGACAAAAAATGCTAAGACTTAAGCTCGATGGAGCTACCATTGTCACTTGCCTAAATTAACTTGCACCAAACAGGTGACAGTTCAAAATATGGGAGCCACTTCTCCCACACTCTGTATAATGGTAAAAATATAATTAAATGGCTATTCAAATTATGGAATAGAAGTATTGGTCGTCTGGAGTGGGGGAAAAAAACTACTTAATAAGATGATTAGCAGACCAGCTGAAAGATTAAGCAGATGAAAGATATAACTCATCAAATGGACATTGTTTGTACAACAAAGGCTCTGCCATTTTTGGATCAAACATTCAGCAATTGTTAGATTCATGCCTGGAAAGGTTTTAAACTGAGCTAAGAGATCCAACTCTAACTAGTTTTTAAGTGAAATCTGCCTCTCACTCCTTAAATTTTATCGTTCTGCTTGCTGTAAAAGGATGTCCATTTCACAAACTGATCCACTCTCTTGGTAATCACTTCTTAGTTGCGTGTCAAAAAACTAAGGTGAAATTTATTTCATCTCGATAATTGCCTGAAAAACCAAAGATTAAAAACACAGCTTATTTAAAAATTAACTCTAGCACTACACCTCAATGTCTGGTAAATTCTGCATAAAATATTTATTCAGAATAATAATTTTTAAGAGTTCTTGATCTTTGAAAAAATCTGAAGCCATCTTCCATACACCAAGCTCAATATAAACAAGAGAAACCTGTTGTAAGTAAATGATAAAAACAAATAAGATGTCTTTTAACTATGAATTAATATCCTAAACTTTAATAAAAGTGACTGTACATCTTTTATTTTCAATATTGACCATCTTACAACCTGTATTTAATATGGCTAAGTACTGCTTACAAATAATTATCTTAAACTTTAATAAAACTGACTCTACATCCTTTTTTTATTTTTTATGGTCATTATTATATTTGGTATTAAATAACTTTCAAGGGTTGATATGCCATTAAATCAAATAACCTAACCTAATCATTGTTTACAGTAGAGAACCTCCGACCTCATAACAGAAATTGGCATTCCAAAAATTTAGGTCTTAGCAAAATTTTTTCAGCAAATTTGTCTTCTTTGCAAATAAGGGGTGCTCATAATACCCTCCCTTATTTTGCCCTGAAAATGAGGCACTCATGGTATAAGTTATCATTAGAGGAAGTGGACTTGGCTTATTGTGTTCAAATTCTGGATAATGCTATTTGCCTTGCACATTGCATTAATATCCTCAGAAAAGGTATGAATCCAACCCCTAACTGTGGGGATATACTAGGGACACATGGAACTTTTCAACTTTGGTCTGGCAACTGGTCAAGAAGGAAAACTCTTAAATTCAAACCAGTTATACTCTGTTAAAAATTAACCTTGTGCCACACCCTGTCTGTAGGTTGAGAAAATACAACCATTTCCTTACACAGCTGACATAGGTAATTCTTTTTTTTTTTTTACTTTCTATGAAATGAAATAAATTCTCCCCCAAAAAATACTAAATGGTTTTATCTACAAAGAATTAAACTTAAAATTTACAAAACAGAAACAATTAAAATTTGTTAATTCCATTTGGCATTAAAACGATATTATTCTGTAATTAATCAGGAAAAAAAAAAAAAACAAAACAAAAAACAATTTTAATATTTTTTACTTTTAACAGATTTTATTTGTTTTGTAAGAAGAAAAGCATTTACAACAAATTTGTGCTAGGAAGTGAATTTGTTATTTGCTTTTATTTATTCAACAAATAAAGAAAAAAATGTCCTAATTGTCGTTTTTTTGATAGACAAAAAAAAATAAAAAATTCAGAAAAGACATTTATTTTTAAAAGTGCTATTAACTTAATTTCTTTTTAAAATCTAAGTAGAATTAATTAACATTTCCATTTGTGTATTTACGCACCTAATATAGTGTAATGGTTAACAAGCTAGATTAGCAGATTATTGCTTGTAAGTTTATCATTAGATGCCTCCTTACTTCTGGCTTTGTGCCACAACTCAGTGCAACTTAGTAAACAACATTTGCGTATTATTACATCACCATCGTCACTCGACATAAATACTTATTTTGTAGATTTTTCTAATTTAGAGTTCAGATTTTGTTTTGAAATTCGCAATAAATCAAATCAAAGAACTAATTGAATTTTATTTAACAGACTGGGGAAAAAATGTCATAATTTTGGCTAGAAAAATAAATTATTTACATACCGAATACAGAGTTATTTCCCTTATGTAATATTTTTTCACATACCAAATAATGAGTTATTCCGCTTATTTTATAAAGAGACTTTTCAAAAACAAACGAATTTAAATGACAAGTAACATTTTTCACTTTGTAAAATTTTCAGGAACTCTACAACTCATCCAGTAAAACAATGTTCTATAAATTAATATAATTTATAATTAATGAGTTGCATAAGGAAACCAAAAGAAGCCTGGTTGATTACAGATGTTAAGAGCACCTGAAGCTAGGCGCCCTATATTTTTCTGGCCTTGTGCCACAGCTAAGCTTAGAAAATAACTTTCTAACAAAGTTATTTAAAAACATTTACTAGATCCAAATAACCGAAAAATGTACTTATGTACATATTAGAAAAAAATAACCAAAAATGACACCAGAATTTATTTTATTTAAAGAAACGTCTGTGTGGAAATATTCTTAGATGTTTAAAAACATAATTTTCATGAGATTTTTTAAGTAACTAATTAAATTAAAACAAAATTTTACAACTAAACTGAATTATTACCAATTTTAAATGAAAACACAACTCATCTTTTTACTAAATTGAATAAATGAAAATATTTCCTTTTTTTTTCCCCCCTCGATAGAAGACAATTATGACTTTTCCTACAACAAAATTTTATCAAATGTCATGACATATATAAAATAAAAATTCTTGTTTCAGTTTAACATTTTTTTTTAAATGAGTTTCATAAATCATTTATTTTTAACCTTTAATAAGACAAAATAATAATAAAACGAAAATTCCTTAACAGTTTTGTCTACGAAGGACCAAAGTCTTTTACAAATATTTAAGATGATCCTTTCAAAGTATTAACCAAATCATTTGATTCTTTAAGTTCTTGAATAATATCCAGACCCCCAATCAATTCCCCATTCACATAAAGTTGGGGGTAAGTCGGCCAACTGGAAAAAGTTTTCAAACCCTGTCTCACTTCTTCATCTTCCAAAATATCAAATGTTTTATAAGGAACTCCAGTTTCATTCATAATTCCAATGGTCGTTTTACTAAATCCACACCGTGGAGTCTCGGGGGAACCCTTCATAAAAAGCATGACAGGGGCTTTATTGATTAGGGACTTCAGTCGGCTGTTTAGGTCTTGTTTTTGGGGTAACATTTTCTTCAATTCATCTGCTTCGGCAAGTTCCTTGATTATATCCAATCCTCCAACAAGTTCGCCATTGTGATACAATTGTGGATAGGTTGGCCAGTTTGAATAAGTTTTCAAACCCTGCCGAACACTCTCGTCACTTAAAATATTAAAAAACGAATACTCGACATTATGTTCCTTAAGGATTCCTGTAATTGTCCGGCTAAATCCGCATTTTGGTTCGTCAGGAGTCCCTTTCATGAACAACATAACAGGAGCCATGTGGATCAGTTTTTTAAGCCGGCTATTTAAATCTTCCGAAGAATCTTGCGTAGAAGCAGGAACCGTAGCCGAAACCAAATTATTCACCTTCTTGCTCAGTTCAGCTGGATTCGCCCCTTCAAGCTGATCAATTTGGATTTTATTTTTAAGAAAGATAAACATAGGAACGGCCGTCACTTGGTACTTGGTTGTCAATTCAGGTAAATCCTCCGATTCAACTTGAAGAAAACGAACGTTGACAAATTGAGGAGTTTTGGCCAATTCTGTCATAACCTCGTTCATTTGCTGGCACTGTTCAGACCATTTTGCAGAAAAATGAACGACCACCAGATTTGACCTGGCCTCTGTTAAAATCTTCTTAAAACTATCCAAGCTATCAACCTCTTCTAACCGCGCCATTTTTTCTTTTTTTGATTTCTACTTCAGTGTCTGCGTGTGTTCGTTAAAGAGCACTATTACACCGGAATAAAGGAATGAGTGGAGTTCACTAGTAACACAATAAAATTCGGTGTGTTCGTTTATTTACACTGTAGCGGTACGGAATAATAGAGGAAGTTGTTATTAAAATGTTCTGGAACGTTTCCTTTTATTTTTCTTCTTTTTTTTTTTTTTTTTTTTTTGGGCGAATAAACTTATTATTTTTTATGAAATTTTTGATATCGCTAATTTGGAACAGAAATCAAAAATATTATTGAATTGTGGCTATCAAACTATTTTCTTGTCAACGAACAACAAAAGTTAGGGGGTGGGTGGAGGGTCTGATTTCAAGGGAGGTAATCAAGTAATTTTAAATGACATTTGGGGGGGAGTCTATTTTCAGGGGAGATAATTAACTAATAACTAGAAATATATTTTTTAATATCTGTATTATATTTGTGGGTATAGATCAAGTGATAGCGGAGAGAATAAAAGAAAAAGAACTTTGAGGTTCTACACGAAGTTTACTCAGGTTTAGCAAGAATCACAAATCTTGAACAATTAGTCACGGCCTGTTTTAAACATTAACATATTTCCATGATTCCACAATGTATATGAGACTCAAATTAACATAATTATATTTCAACAATTTTAATTAAGAAAAATATTTCCTTAATTGCTTTTGCTTTTCTTTCTTGGTTCTCTTCTTTCTTTCCTCTTTTTGTTTTGTTTTCTTTTTTTATTTTCTCAGTCCTTCTTTCTTGGTCATTCTTTATTTTTATTTGTTTTTTTTTATCTTTGTTTCATTTCTTTATTCTTTTTACTTTTGTTTTCTTTTCTTTCTTCTTTTTATTGGCATTGCTTTTTGTAGAGAGAAAAGACAACCGTTAAAACAGTTCTGTTAATTGACGAACATTGTGTCATATAAATATTGCATTAGTCCCATTCTGTCAGTAGGAATTTTAATCATCAACTTTACATGGCACTGCAAATAGGAATTACCCACCAGAACTTTGGATGTTACCATGTATTATAAAGTTTAAGCAAAATAGAAATGGCTTCAGACCAAGGTGGTAGTGAACAGTCTCTACAATTGATTCAACAGTTGATGGAACTATAGAGAGAGAACAACGAACTTCACATTCGCTGAGAAAATGTGCCAAACAGGTCCCACACTAAAAAACCGGATAGACCTGTTATCGAATACGATTACACGGACGGAGACTGGGTACTGTTCATTGACTCTTTGGATCGATACAAGTAAATGTGTGGCCTGAGAGACCTTGTTGAAATCCATAATGAATTGAGGACGGCTTGTTTGGCAGAAGTAAACAGACTCATTCAACTTAGTAGGACCTGAAGCCCTCAACACAGCCACAGAAGAACAGCTCCTATAACATATACGACTCTTTAATGTGAAAGGCCTACATAAATTCCACAACACGAGGCAGCATGAAGGGGAGGGTCTTGTGCATTTTTTGGCAAAACTACGATCCCAGGCGAGGTTTTGTGAATTTACCGTCCAATCCCCAAGTGTAAGTTGCCAACATGTTATAAATTATTCCAAAGACTTGGTAACAGGTCAGCTCATCACCAGACTCGCGAACAAGGAACAACAAAGTAAGATATTAGCTGAAGCTAATACTCTTGCAACAGAGGAACAGAAGTTCTACAGATTGATTACTTTAGAAACTACTGGCACATTGACTCCTCATTTAAAAAGCAGCTTGAGTTCACATTTGACATTTAGCTCATTGAGATCTGAGCAGAAGTGCCTGTTGCAGGGCCAAAAAGAACGTCGACCCCACAAATTATTTTTTGTTGTTCGTGTGAATTGACAGCCAGAAGACAATGAAGAGAACAAAGGCAAGATAACAGTAATAATAAATGACAATTTATTTTGTTGAAAGGTTACAATTTTTGGTTGTATTGATGATAAAAATAGTAGAGATAACTGGTGGAGTAGTCATTGAAGCTGGAGATAGCTGGTGGTTGTCAATGTTGGTAGAGACAGCTGGTCGTCATTGGTAGAGTCAGCTGGACGATCGTTGTTGTTGGTAGAGAGAGTTGGTGATCATCGTTGTTGGTAGAGAGAGTTGGTTATCGTCATTGTTGGTAGAGACAGCTGGATGATCGATGCCCCGGTTTTGCAGTACTTTGGTTTAACTGGGGGGGGGTAATGTCTCAAGTGTCGATGCTAGTCCGAGCAGTGAGTCATTCATGGACTAGATGCTGCAATGCTGGTGCTGGTAGGTTGATCATGCAGAATCAAATGCGTGGGTCAAGACTGCCGTGTCTTACCTATGTAGGCAAGGAATCAACGAACAAACGGACAAGTAACTAAGACTATCATGTCCAAGCGTTGTCGTGCTGAAAAATGAACAAACGAGTGGTATGACTAAGACTACCGTGACTTACTATAGCAGAGCTGGGGAACGCGCAAACGAGTATTGTGACTAAGACTACTGTGTGTTAGTACTGGGGGGACAAGAAATGAGCAAATGAGTGTCATGGCTAAGACTACCGTGTCTTAGCGCAACAAAACTGAGGAAAGAAGCGAGCAAGTGTCGTGGCTAAGACTACTGTGTCTTAGCATTGCAGAGCCGGGAAACAAACGAATAAGTGTCATGGCTAAGACTACCATGTTTTAGCACTATGAAGCTGAGAAAACAAGCAAGCAAGTGTTGTGGCTAAGACTATCATGTCTTAGCATTGCGAAGCCGAGGAATGGGCGAATGAGTTTCATGGCTAAGACTACCATGTCTTAATACTGCGGAAGCGGGAACCAACCAAAATAGTTAAGACCGGATGGTCTTAATATCTTCTTTGTGTTTGCCTCCAGGCCATCTGCTTTAACAGGTTCATGAGAACTGTCAGAGATACTCCAACACTAGGGATGGAGACCTCTAATTGTCCTTAAAAGGACCTTTTCACATATCTATGTAGGTGTAAGGGGGATATGACCACTAGATGTAGGATCACACCTTGAGAGCTTCACTTACAAGTCCGAATTTTAAAGAATCATACCAACGGGCGAGCCGATTTGACCGCTGAAAATACTTGTCTATAAATTGAGCATGGATAGAAAGTTCATCTATAAAAATTATCAGTAGTAATACAATCCTTCCTAAGCCTGAAATAGGCTTCTGAAGATAATCCACATTATTTTGATAGAGTGACTTTCGAAAGACTGGCACAGTTAATGTTTCTTTGCTGGTACTGCAGGCCAGGGCTATGGATGATTTCATCATTACTGGTTGTAGTCGGACATGGCGTTTTTAAGGGTTTGGTGTGGATGGTTTGTTTATGATTTCCCTCCATTGAGAATCGGTCAATCCGGTCTTGACTTCTTGAAAGGAAGTAATTTAGTGGCAATGAATCCAATCAATCACATAGAGAGCTGGGTAAATAATCCTCTGGAGCTTGAGAATGAATCCATCATGCACCCATCTCTGGAGTCTAGAACTGTTATGAAAGAGGTTGAACAAATGTCCTTAGTGGGGAGTGATCATGTTGTTTTAACAATTGAATCAGACCCTCAAGGAGCTCGGTTAGGGTTGAAAAGACTTGTTGAGAATGTCCTCCAGTCTCGGAGTCTCTGGATCCTCCTTTAGAGTTCATGTGACTCATATCTGGACATCGATACTTTAACAGATCTTGTAAAAGAGGTTCTTATGAAGTTGGAGAAATCTTCTGAAATTTCCAATGAGAAGATATCTCAGGCAGTGAATTGTGGAGAGAAAGCCGTAGTTCCAACAGACGCTCTCTCTTCCAATTCAACTTATCCAACCTCAGAGGAAGACGATGATGGTACCAATCTGTTTCAATGTATGGCCCTCAACCCAAAAAGATGGGTCCTGTGTAACTTTGTATTTGCAAAAATTTTCGTCAGTTTAGTCCAGCTTTTTGAACATGACCCTCCGTCCTATCAAGAAATGGAAGGAATTTCAAGGAAGCGAAGATTATCTAAGAAAGACCAGGAGAGGTATAAAGTAATTCTATCCTTCATCCCTAAAACATGCACTGGAGGAATGCTCAAAACAAAGATTGTCCTGAGTTATAAAAGATCAAAACCTAAGACTCCCCCGTCTCAGCCTAGAGAACCCCTGATGCCACCTTCAAAACCAAACTTCCCATTCCAAAAGATGGTCACAGACCTATCTGACCTGCATGGAAAAAATTACATTGTCTACACAGACCAGTACACTGGTTGAACTGAAGTAGCTCCAGTACCATCGGGGAAGGCTGTAGCAATATGCAACACATTAAGGAGCTGGTTCTGCACATACGGTGCACCGGAGGAGGTATTGTCAGATGGAGGGCCATCATTTGATTCATTGGAGTACAATTCATTCTCGGAAGATTGGGGCATAAAGAAATGCATATCATCTGCACATTATCCACAGAGCAATGGCCAAGCCGAACTGGCTGTAAAGACAGCCAAAAGAACACTGATGTCACAATGACGCATAGAAATACACCCCCCCATCAGAACCCTGACTTGTCACCAACAGAAATGTTGTACAGTCAATAACGCATAGAAATACACCCCCATCAAAACCCTGACTTGTCACCAACAGAAATGTTGTTCAGTCGATGACGCATAGAAATACACACCCCCATCAGAACCCTGACTTGTCACAATCAGAAATGTTGTACAGTCGATGGCGCATAGAAATACACCCCCCATCAGAACCTTTACTTGTCACCAACAGAAATGTTGTACAGTCGATGACGCATAGAAATACACCCCCATCAGAACCCTGACTTGTCACCAACAGAAATGTTGTACAGTCGATGACGCATAGAAATACACACCCCCATCAGAACCCTGACTTGTCACCAACAGAAATGTTGTTCAGTCGATGATCCATAGAAATACACCCCCATCAGAACCCTGACTTGTCACCAACAGAAATGTTGTTCAGTTGATGACGCATAGAAATACACCCCCCCCATCAGAACCCTGACTTGTCACCAACAGAAATGTTGTACAGTCAAGCAATAAAAGATCACCTCCCCAAACTTCGCAAGAAGCACCAGATTCATAGAAGTTGAGGAAAAGTTAAATGGCGAAAAGATACCTGTTGAACCAAAAGCAGTACAATACACACAAGTCTTTATATCCCGACTGCGCATTGGTCATACAAGGCTTACTCACGTTTTCATACTGAAACAGGAACCACAACCACAGTGTTTGACAACTTGCACGGTTAAACACATTCTTATAGAATGCAGAGCTTTCGCTGTCATCAGAAAGCGATTTTTCAAAGTGACTAGTTTAACCGAATTGTTCGAAAACATCAAAATAGATGATGTTCTGTCCTTCTTACGAGAAACAGGGTTGTACGAAAAAATATGACGAATTAAAACTGATTAATCATGTGCAAACAAGTGAAATCCTGCTTATAGAAAAATTTTACCTACTAAGTATTCATTGGTCAAATGTATATACATATAGACAGAATTTGGCGTTAAATAACCTACAAAGGTTGATACGCCATAAAACCCAACCGACCAACCAACCAACAACACACACAGCCGCCCACTCCCAGAGCTTCAGGTTGGTAAATTGGTACAGGTGAAAAATCAGGAAGGACCATATCCACAGCGGTGGACAAAAACAAAGGGTTTGTCGAAACTATGGGCAACAAGTAATACTGTATACGGTTGGACAGCAGCAGCAGAGTTACACTGTGTAACTGTCAGTTCCTGCAGAAGATCTTACCAGTTGTAGATACACCAGACTCTTTGTCCAAACACCACCCCCACAAAAGCCAAGGTCAATCAATAGTGAACCTGCAGGTGACACACATGAATTGATGGAGGTAGATGCAGTGGAATACCAAATGATGGTAGACTACTACACAACAGATATGGAGGTGGAAGAAAACCAATACCCGATCATCCACCCACCAGCGAGTCTAACTCTACAGCACAGCATGAGGATAACACGGCCACCAAGACCCCTATCTCCACAAATGCGAGGACCGACTTATGATTACTCGGAATCATCTCAACAAGTGACTGCAAAATGTTGGCATTGTGGTCATAGGAGGGGGGATATGTAAAGGGGAAGGACAACTGTTAAGACATTTCTGTTAATAGACGAATACAGCTCTGTACCAGGTCATATCCTCTGTCCCGTACTGGCAGTTGGACTTTTACTCAAGTCAATTTTACATTTTTCTTTTTTGTCTTTCTTAGCTCTTCTCTTAAAGTCTTTTTCCTTTCTTTTTTTATATCTATTCACTCTCTTTCCACCTTTCTTTATTTTTTCTAATTGCCTTCACTTCTCTTTCTTTCTTTTTTTCTTTCTTTCTTTCTTTCTTTCTTTCTTCACCCTTTTTTTATGTTTTTTCTTGATTCCTTTCTTACTTTACTGTTCTTTTTCTTTCTTTTTCCTTCCATCTTTATTTTCATCTAATTGCGTTTACTTTTTCTTTTCTTTTTGCTTTCTTTCTCTTCTCTTCTTCTTTATTCATTCAGTTCTTTTTTTTTTCTGTATTTGTTTTCTTAACTTCTTATTGCCTTATTCACTCTGGCCTGGAGTGGTAGCACCTGATAGGGTCCTATCTAAGGGTCAAATAGAACTAAACTGAATTGCTTGAAATAGGACTGTTTTGACATTTAAACTACATACTTATGCTAAACTGAATTGCTCGAAATAGAACTGTTTTTGTATGCAAAACTGAATTGTTTGAAATAGAAAAGTTTTTGACAAACCGTGTACTTATGCCAAACTGAATTTTTTTTTTAAATAGAACTGTTTATTTGTATAAAAATGGATTTGGCATTAAATAACCTACAAAGGTTGATATGCCATAGACCCCAAAAAATAATTCTTTTCATTCTTACTTTCTTTTTTTCTTTCTTTCTTTATTTATTTATTTCCTCTTCTTTTTCCTTCCATTTTTCTTTATTTTTTGATAGACTTTGCTTTCTTTCTTTTTTCATTTTTCCTCTTCTTTTTGTTTTTCTTTCTTTTTTCTTCCATCTTTATTGTCTTCATTTCTTATTTCTTTTTTTCATCTTTCACTCTTCTTTTTAGCTTTCTTTCTTTTACTTTTTCTTTTACCTTTTTTTGTTGTTCATCATTTTTTAATTCATTGACTTCTAATTGCCTTTGCTTTCCTTTTTCTTTCTTTCTCTTTCTTTCTTTCTTTATTTACTTTTTCATTCTTTTGTTTCTTTTTGCTTTTCTTTCTTATTTTCTTTCTCAATTTTTTGTTTTCTTTTCTTCTCTTAAACATTGTTTCCTTTTTTTCTTTCTTTTTAACATAGTAATTAAAAATTATAATTTCCTTCAACTCTATTAATTGTTAATTGTTTACTTAGTTGAAAAAGGGAAGGTGAGGTTGCTTGACTAGAATGGGGCATTGAATATCTGCAGTAATTAACAATAAATTATATCGGAATGTAATACTCCATTCACCATCCAGATAAGAAAAAGTTTCAGTCATTTTCTTCATATATGAACAGTTAGACACTCAAAAAGTAGATCAACCCGTTACTTGTCATACATTTTATTTTCTTCCCCAGCCCTAACAAGATCTCAGGACTTGCTAAGAATTAATCATCATTAGGGATAGGTTGTCTTCTAGGTCACAGGTGATTGATTTACTGGCACTTTGCTTGGGAAGGGTAAGCGGAAAACAACAATTTATAAGACCTTGTGATTGAGTGACAGAGAAAAAGAAAAAAAAAAAAAACAGGTGAATCAAAAGGAAATGGCTGCCTCTGAAAATGTACTTTTAGAGTTGCCTAACAGTTCATAAATGAAGACAATAACTAAAATTTACTTTACTTTTAGTTTCATTTGTTTAACGGCATATAAACCTTTGTGGGTTATTTAATGCCAAAGCTATTCTTGTCGAGAAACAGTAGTGATACTATTACTTATAGTTTGGGGAATAAAAGGTTCATGCTTTTCCCAAAGGAATTTGTCTGAAAGTGAATGTAATAGCGTCACTTCGTCTTCCTCAAATTTTCTTTAATCTGGATAGTAAATGGAGTTTTTTAGGATTTTTTTTAATATCACCTCAGACATTACATCAAAATGTTCTATTCTGGAAGGTCACCAAAAAGAGAAATAATTTGAATGACAATGTAAAGATACAACAGATAATTATCTCCCTGGGATAATTTACATATCCAGTAGAGAGTACTGTTGTGGATCACATGACAGTTCCAAAAATCCATTCACAACCTCTTTTTGCCTCTGGTTTTTGATTATCTACTGAAGTTTGAATTTGAAAGCTATGGAACTTAGAAGGATTACAGTGAGCAACCGTCCCTCAAAACACCATGCATCTTTTATATCATGAAATATTGTATATAATGATTATAATTAAAAAAAAAAAACGTAGTGACAAGTTCATTTACTGGTGATGCTATATTATCCATTGAAATGAAGATTTCTTTTTTTCACTTGATGCAATTAATGATTGATTGATTTTAATGGATTGTAAGGCCAGCAAGTCTTATTTTATGCCTAGAGGTTAGGAAATTGTATTGATTGAATATTTATATTTTTTGTATAGTTGTTTAAAAAATATTTTGCACACAATTATTTGGATATTTATCTCTGCCTCCCACAAGACAGGATTAGACACAAGGTCTTTTTATAGTGGAAATTTTAGGGAAGAGGGAGGTCGGACATGAGCCAAGACTCATGCCTTGCTGGACTATATTTGTCATGAGCTCACTGGATGCAATGTGAGCCAGGCGACCCTACTGGTATAATATATTGACCCTTGACCGAGCCGTCAATCAAGAGATGCACCTGTGTAAATAAGCGGAAGAAAAAGCGGAAGCAAGTGGACATTATGAAGGAATATAGGCAGGGGCCTGTGGCAGTTGAGTTAGTTGAAGACAGGTAGGCCAGAGTGAGAGCCAGCTTGCAGACTGAGGGCTGTGGTTGAGCAACCCCAGCCAAGATGCGAGAGAAGTACTGCTATGGTCAGTAGGAGAAGTTGGGTTAATATAGCAGTCTTTCCCTGTTTCCACTCATCTCTCACACACCACAGAAACATTGAGAATAAAGTGTGAGAGATACATATTTTTATAAAGAAGTGTATTCGTTCATTCATTAAAGTTCATAAATTATGTTTGATTATGTTTCCGCTTGTATATGTATGTGGCTATACAACACTGGATATGGACTCACTAAGTCCAGTGTGAGTCCATAGTGGCCCATATCTCTGCTCATAGATTGAATTAGACCCAGTCTAGTGCTGTGTAGCGCTTGTCAATGATTCTTTGTCCACTTGAAGCTGGCTCGACTGAAGCTGGTGGGGGCAGGTATTCAGCCTCAAATCTATCATTGACTTTGATACCTCATCCAGCACGAATGCCAGACAACCCAGCTGAAAAGCCAGGTAAGTATGCATGGCATCTCTATTGCAAACAGTTGTATGGTTTCAAGTATTCTTATCTAATACTAATAATTTATGTATGGTTGCTAGTAATTATTTCTATCTACTGTATTTAACAGCATATAAGATGCACCCTAATTTTAGCAGAACAAATCAAAAAAATCATAAAGTACTAATATTAAACGTGATGAAATTGATATAATGAATATTATCAAGGATATCACTTTAAATCTGCATAATAAGTTGGTGACCATAGTCAAGGGTGACCCAAAGGCTCCCTTTTCAATAGCTACTACACCAAGGTGTAGGGGAGGGCGCTACTCCTTTCCTTGGATAGCTCCACTACCCTTGATCCGTACCTTATAATGCTAAGTGCTAAGCAAGGAGGCATCAAGTACCATTTTTTGAGTCTTTGGTATGACTTGACCTAGGATTGAACTCAGGTCTCCCGGGCCATTGGCGAACACTCTAACCATCATGCCAATGTCCAGTTAAATCTACATTATAGCCTTTTAAATAATGACAATAGGTATATGAAAGTTAAAGTCTAAGCTAATAGGAGTTGCCAGGTAGCTAACTTCAGACATCTATCATGAATTTTAAACTTATATATGGCATATAAAATGCAGGGGAATTTTAGAAGATATTTTTAGTAAAAAAGTGTGCCTTATATGCCGTCAAATACGGTAATAATCAATTGTTTGCAAACTCAAGTAACTAATTATGATAATCTTTTATAAACAATTTTAGCTTCAAGTAACTATTCTTAATTCAAATAATATCCACACAGTTCTATGGTTTCAATTAACTAATAATAATCCTTAGTAAACAATTATAGCTTCAAGTAAGTATTCTTAATTCAAATAATATACAGTTATACATAAAATATCTAATGAAAATTTGCATACATTTACATGGTTTCAAGTATTCCTATCTAATTCTAATAATTATATAGTTTTAGATAATTATTCATATTTAAATATTCTATTTAAATATTCATTTGTTTGCACACAGTTATATAGTTTGAAGTAACTAATAATAATAATAATCCTTAGTAAACAATTATAGCTTCAAGTTTCTATTCTTCAAAAAACTTTTCTTATCAAATATAATTTTTAATCAAACTTATTTGAGCCATAGATGGGACCCTAACAAGTACTATCACTCCAGGTCAGAGTGGACCTGGGAGTAATGGCAATGAAGAGGTACTCCACACTCCCCAGATTGCCAGAACTGGAACCTCACTATCAGATCTAGTTTAGTGTCATATACAGGACACTCCTTTTTTTTAGGTAGAGTGGTTCACCCCAGTGAGGGGATATAGTTAGCATATTTCAAGTCCCACCACCAGGGCAAAGAATGAGGCTTAACAAATACTACTTATATTCTTAAATCCGTGATCTCTTCACTACAAAACTCACTATCCTGATACGATCTCAATTTTTTTTTTTTTTTTTTTTTTTTTTTTTTTTTTTTCATCATACAACGTGTGGAAGCACGTGCGATACCCTAGCCTCATCAGCCGCCATCCAGGGTGATAACACAGTTTCGGTAGCTTAAGGCGGTACTGTCACACCTGGCGCTACCGAGCAGCTTTTGCCACCGGCTAGGGTATTTAAAAAAAAAAAAACCTATGTATACATAAGATCAACTAAAAGCGGACATTACATTAGACGTTCGTTCATCTTCATTTTGGTGCAGTTTGTGATTTAAAAAAGCGTTTACTTACGGCCGTTAGATGTCATAGCAACCGTTTCTTGACTTTGCGTAATTACACGAGAATGGTGGTTACACGTGTATAACATTCGTGTTGAAATCCTTTCTATATCCGTTATCTTTTCGATTCGTTTTCTTTCATTTATGCGTTACTGCCCAAAAGCACTCGAGACAAACGTTATATATAATTCCGCTAAAAGATATTATTTGTTGATCAATGGGCCCTCAAGATGGGTGGTGAGTAAAAAGAAAGCTCGTGGTCTAAGTTAGTCCAGGTAGCTATCTGATTACCTTTGGGCCACTAAATTCTTGGCTTGCAAAAAATGTCTCCAGGACGCTGATGGTCAGCAATGGGCTTGTGAATACTGTGGGGGTAAACCGGACTCATAGGCCCATCAATCGATTTACATTCTCCGGCAGGAGAATTACGTTCTTCGCACCAGCGCGCCTTGTGGATTCGTGTTCCTCGCAAGCTGTTGAATTTTCTACCGCAATCACACGTTGTAGCCGGGTACATATCCAGATCGTTACCGTAGGAGCAAGTAAGATGGGTGATATATTCTCCCTCCCCACTACAGACACCCTGAGGGCATTTTTCTTTCAATGTATTATCCATATTTGTTAAAATTCCTGTCTTTCCAGGATGTCACTCCAACTTTCTGAAGAGTCACTTTGTCTTTCCAAAGAGTCATCTTGCTTTCCAGAGAGTCTTAGTGTTCAAATTTTCATCATACAACGTGTGGAAGCACGTGCGATACCCTAGCCTCATCAGCCGCCATCCAGGGTGATAACACAGTTTCGGTAGCTTAAGGCGGTACTGCCACACCTGGCGCTACCGAGCAGCTTTTGCCACCGGCTAGGGTATTTAAAAAAAAAAAAACCTATGTATACATAAGATCAACTAAAAGCGGACATTACATTAGACGTTCGTTCATCTTCATTTTGGTGCAGTTTGTGATTTAAAAAAGCGTTTACTTACGGCCGTTAGATGTCATAGCAACCGTTTCTTGACTTTGCGTAATTACACGAGAATGGTGGTTACACGTGTATAACATTCGTGTTGAAATCCTTTCTATATCCGTTATCTTTTCGATTCGTTTTCTTTCATTTATGCGTTACTGCCCAAAAGCACTCGAGACAAACGTTATATATAATTCCGCTAAAAGATATTATTTGTTGATCAATGGGCCCTCAAGATGGGTGGTGAGTAAAAAGAAAGCTCGTGGTCTAAGTTAGTCCAGGTAGCTATCTGATTACCTTTGGGCCACTAAATTCTTGGCTTGCAAAAAATGTCTCCAGGACGCTGATGGTCAGCAATGGGCTTGTGAATACTGTGGGGGTAAACATATATAAATGCAGACATTACGAACAAATTATTGGTGGCACTCAATGAAAATGCAACATTCTGATAACATTGCGAATGAAAGGAATATGTTTCAAAGAAGTTTCTTACAAATTTTCTTTTTACTAATCACTCAACAACTGATCCACCAAAATATTTGAACTTGTACAGCAAACCAAAAGCAAAAAGCAAAATACTGGATCTGCTCAAGAAATGAAAGGCAACCCAACTTTGAAAATCGTTATCATCATCATCATCATCAGGGTGTGTCGACAACACAAATTTCCTTGACTCTCTCTCTCACCATTTATCCCCATCGCTCTTGCTAAGTCCTCTAGATAATACCCAGTGTCAGCACAGAACTGATAAATGTAAGTTTTTGCTGGTTAACCAATACTGGTGTGTCCGTGTGTAGAAGTCCATAAGAGAATGTTGCTTATGAGTACATCCTTACTTTCTCTAGCAGTACCCAGCATATCTTGTTTGTCTTACTTGGATGGTTTGTGAGATCCTATTTACCCAACCCCTCCGCTCGGGCAGGATATGACACAAGGTCAAATTTTTAAGCGGAGTTTAACAGGTTTGAATTCAGAGTTTTCCTTCTCCTAGACTAGTCGCCTCACCAAGGCTGAAGAACCTAGTCTGCCCTACTATTTACCCATAGCTGGAGGGAGAATAATTGGATTCATACCTTTCCCAAGGGTATTAGTGCTATGTGAAATGTAATCAGGCTCATCCAGGTTCTGAACTCGTATCGTCGTGTCCACATCCTGCGACGATAACCATTACACCACGGGCACCTCCAACTATCGGCTGTGTTTGGAGTTTGCGATGTTGACTTGAAAGTTGTTCTATTTACCAACCCCTCCGCTCGGGCAGGATATGACACAAGGTCAATTTTTAAGCGGAGTTTAACAGGTTTTAATTCAGAGTTTTCCTTCTCCTAGACTAGTTTGTGAGATGGGAGGTAAGTGACCATGCAGCTGCTGTTTTGTGAGGTGCTGCTTCTAGGATGTGTTCAAAACAGTCTGCGGCATCCTTGAGCAGTTCCTAGATAGGTTTTTTCTAAAAGCGTTTCCTTAGAGTCCAAGTGGTGCCGCCATACAGTAGTACTAACATGACTACAGCTTGGAAGAATTCCCCTTTTATTTTATCAGAGAGATCAGATTTTAATTTGTCCAATCCAAAAATGAACCACCCTCAATACGATCATGTTTCTATGATTAGTTGGTATTAGAAGCATTTAGTTTACCTAAATTTGTTCACAAAGATCACTTTTTATTTCATTGACATCCGTTAAGTCAGTATGCATTTCACTTCTTTTTAAAATTTATCAAACTTTGCACATTTGGGGTTCTTGTACAGAATAGCCCACACATAAAAATTTACATGAATTTTGTTTTCATATACAAAATTTATATAGAATATTTCCATTCATTATTCAGATAATAATGCATTTCAGAGATTTGTTTCTGTTTTTTTTTTTGTTGTTTTTTTATTGACATGTAAATTCTAGAATTACATCTACAATTTAGCCATCAGCCATAGTCCCTTAGTCCGTCCCCCCACCCTGAACACTAAGAAGTGTTGAGTTATTTTGTAATTTTAATGTCATTATTCAGAAAAAAAAAAAGAAAATACTCTGAATTGATAAATCTATAAACACCAAAGATAAAAATGAGGAAAAACTTATTAAAAAGTTTAAGAGACTTCACTTATTTGTTATAAAACACACACATACTAGCATATTCACACCCACACACATACATACTCACACACACACACTAACACACACACACACACACACACATATGTATATATATATATATATAAATTGTTGACAGTTTATCTTGTAAAGGTCAACTCATTCTCTATTCTGAGTGATTTTACATAAATTTGATATCCCCACCCAATGATTAGAGTATTACATAATTTTCTTTTTTTTACATAATTTTCTTTTTTTTACATAATTTTCTTTTGTTACATAATTTTCTTTTGTTACATAATTTTCTTCTTAAGAGAAGGCTTTTTTTAATGACAGCCTATGCTGAATAATTACTTAAAACACTCATCTGATATAAGTAAGTAAAGTTGGCGACCATAGTCGAGGGTAACCCGAAGGCTCCCTTTTCGATAGCTACTACACCAAGGTGCAGGGGAGGGCGCTACTCCTTCCCTGGATTGCTCTACTTTACCCTTGATCCGTACCTTATAAGTGTTAAGCAAGGAGGCATCAAGTACCATTTTTTGAGTCTTTGGTATGACTCGACCTGGGATTGAACCCAGGTCTCCCAGGCTATTGGCGAACACTCTAACCGCTAGGCCAATGTTATAGGAATAAACAAACTGTTCTAAAAATGTTTTTTTCATAAATCAGAAAAGTGCTCAAATACTGACCAGTTGAGCAAGATAAAACTTAAATGAATGTTTTCTCTCCACTTTGTGACAGTCTCATTAATGTCAGCTTCATGTACTTTAAAAAAATACTCTCATCAGATGAGACTTAGGAATAAAAAAGGTTGAAAATGGCAAATAGATACTTAATGTTTCTCATTTCTCATTACTGCCAGCTTCATGTACTTAAAAAAAATATATAGTCATCAGATGAGAATTATGAATAAAAACAATGAAAATGGCAAATAAATTCTCAATGTTTCTCATTACTGCCAGTTTCACTGAGAATTCACCTTACTAAACCTTTCACTGAATATTTTGTCATCTTTTCTATTCACAAATCTCATCTGATGACAGTGTTTTTTTTAAAGTACTTGAAACTGGCATTAACGAAGGGGTGAGTAGATAAACAAAGAAGTCCTGTATACTGTGAGGAACTTTGGGGAATTGTGTGCAAACAAATTATTATTATTATTATTATGAGTTTTTCACACCAACGTTAGCTGACAGTCTTTCACTGGAGTCTGAGTGACAGCAAGTCTCCAGGACTCTTCTCAGTATTCTAGTTGACCTCAACAATGCTGTAGTTTGGAGAGTCTCCACACGTCCTCCAATTTCCAAATCTTCTATCTCCTTCACCAATCCTTTGGGGGATCGTTCCAAGTGCACCAATTAAAATTGGTATCACTGTCACCTTCTTATTCCATAGCTCTTTTAGTTTCTCTGGCAAGGTCTAAGTACTTGTCTCTGTTTATGTTTTCTTTGGTTTTTCACTCTGTGATCCACTGGGATGGCAAAGTCTACTATTCAGCAGGTTTTCTTTCTATTTTTTTATCTCTAGGTCTGGTCTTCTGGCTGACATTAGGTGATCTATTTTATCTCAAAGTCACAGGGAATCTTATGTGTCTCATTCTCCAGGATAGATTCTGAGTTGTACAAATACCATTTGGTAGAATGGTCAAATTTCAATTTCTTGCACAATTCCCTGTGGATCATCTTCTCCACCCAGTCGTGTCTACTCTTATACTCTTTTTGTGCTAATTTGCTGTTTTCACTCATTATGTGATTGATCATTTTCATCTTTATCGCCACATAGCCTAGACTTACTATTTTGTTGCATTTTATTTATTCTTGCTTTGATATAATTCGTCCTAATGGCATTGTTTTGTGCTGATTATTATTATTATTATGATTATTATTAAATAGTTACTTGAAACTATTCAAATGCTTGAAAAAAAACTGATTTTCAGCCAACAAACAGTTTATCTTCATTTGGTCTGTTCTGTCTGTTAAAATGTTTATACTGTCTGTTTCAACAAAAGTTTATATTTAAAATTTCAAAATCTCTGATGAATTTTTAAAGTTTTTTTTTTGTGCCACTTTGAAAAGCTCAGAGTATCTTCTATCATCATCTTCATCATGTCATGCCGCTAGCACGGATATCCCTGACCCTCTCTCGCCACTTCTCCCTATCATTCATCGCCTCTGGCAGGTCTTCTGGGCTACATCCCGTATCCTCACATAGCTGCTGTATGTAAGTTCGAGCTGGTCGTCCTGCTTTTGCTCAGCCATATGTGGGGTCCATAGGAGTACATCACTTATGAGCTCGTCCCTGCTTCTCCAGCAGTGTCCTGCGTGTCTGGTTCATCTAACTTGGATAGTTTTTGTGATGGGAGGCAGGTGGCTGTATAGTTGGTGCCTTGTGGGGTGTTGCCACCAGGACTTGTTCAATATTGCTCACAACATTCTTGTGTAATTGCCGTCTAGCTTCTTCTCCAGCTGTTTTGTTAACGTCCAAGTAGTGCATCCATATAGCAGTATTGACACAACTGCTGCCTGGAAGAAACTGTGTTTCATTTTATTGGTCAGGTCTGATTTCCATATTATCGATAGCTTAAATTTTTAATATTTTGCCGCATATTCCCTCTTCAATATTTTGCCACATATTCCCTCTTCAATATTTTGCCACATATTCACATGGCAATTCCCACCCAACAAAAAAAAAACTTGATTCTAAAACTGGGTAATTAGGTTAAGCATAATCTCTTAATATAAATCTACTCTCAAAAACACTCCTTACAAAACAAAAACTGTTATATACTTTTATAAATCATTAAGAATTTCCATTTCAGTCAATCCTTTTTTTTTTGGTCTTAGGATCTTAAGTCTCTTGAAAATATCCAAACAAGATTTATTTTCATTGTCATCTGGAAAATTGAAATCATTAAAAACCAGGATTTAGGTGTGTGTGCATATAAATAAAAGGGATAGCGTACTTTTTTGTTTTGTTTTTTTAATATGGCTACCATGAGGAATTTCTTTATGACTGTCACTCAGTGAAGTGTATTCTTAATCAGTTTAAAGGGCAAACAGGAGCTAAGGTTGGATGTGGTGTAAGTATTGACCCAACCCTTCTGCTATGAGCAGGATGTGACACAAGTTCAATTTTAAGCAGAATACCAATTGTTAGAATTCATGGTTTCCTTTCTTATAAATTGGTTACCATACGAAGGTTAAAAAGCACAGTCTGACCTACTATTTACCCATCGCAGGAAAGAGAATACTTTACCAAGAGTATTGGCACTATGGGAAATGCAAACAGCTTCATCCAGGATTTGAACTCAGCTTGCAGGGTTCATTTCCTATGGTGATAACCATTGCACCACAAGCACCACATTGGGTGTAGTGTAAGTGTAAATTGTGTGTCTGCATATGTAAGTAAAGTAAAGGGTGTAAGTAAAGTCAAGGGTGACCCAAAGGCTCCCTTTTTAATAGCTACTACACTGAGGTGTAGGGTAGCGTGCTACTCCTTTCTTTTGATTGCTCCACTTTACCCTTGATCCTTACTTTATAATACTGAGCGATACTTTTTCTATTTTGCTTTTTAACCTAAATTTGATTCTCACTTTTGGTCTTTGGATAAACTAAATTTGTTTGTGAATTTTGGGCATACAAGCCTGTTCTCAAGAGAAAACTGCTAGATATTCTTGATTTCTTTTTAAAGAGTTGTGTACCATACCCATGATACGGATATTCGAAACGTACATAGAACGTTCATAGAACGTAGGAATCTCGAAACACAAAAAACACTCACGACTTCTTAGTTCAAGTATGAAACTTTTTATTACCTTTGAGTTTAAAGGTTCTTCGACATAAGGAGAGAAATACACATTCTTTCTATTCTGGCTTTTTTATCTGCCCCCCCCCCCATTTCGTGCGGCGCCTGTAGCGTGCAAATTCATCTGGCCTCTGCAAGCCCCGAAAGTCAACCATCTTCTTCCGAGGCGGGACTCAACTCAACTAACTGACTTTTTCAAAATCCCCAAAATCCTCCGTGCGCTTCCGGTGCGTGACGTCACCCGCACTCTGTAGCCCCGTTTCCCATCTGGGCTATTGTGACATCTCTGAATGACAAGTCCGCTCTGTGCGCGCACACGCATTAACACCTGTATTAATGTTGCACCTAAATAACCCATGCACTGAGCCCAAAGGTTCTCAGCCTAACTAAACCCAAAGGCATAAACCAAAATCCCTCGACCATTATATTACAGTTGTGTAAGTTGGTCAGTTAGTTGTTTGGGTTTTTTTTCTGGCATATCAACTTTTGTAGGTTATCTAGCACCAATTCCTTTTTATGTATTTATTAAGTATATATGACTTGTAAGCTAGCAGATTGTGGGTAACATTTTAAATGAAGCTGAGCTTGTTTTTTTGCTGAGATGAGCTTTTCTGTTGTAGATGAGGTCCACGAACTTATATCTTTGTTAGGAGGCCAATTTTTCTCACATAGTTGATTTTGTTGACAGGATCCATAGATTCAAATAGTTCTTTTATATTTGTGGTTTTGTAGAAAGCTTGCAGAATTATTATTTTTGCATTTGTCTATATAAGCATTCATGCGTCAACTGATGATCCGAACATGTTTGAGAATGTTTCATAGCCTCGAACAGGCAGTCAGATATACTGGCCTCTATGTGAACACATATAAAACAGAATTTATGTGTTTTAAACAAAACAGAGCCATCTCCTCATTAAATAACCAGCCTCTGAAACTAGTAGACCAGTTTACATACCTTGGTAGTAATATCTCATCTACTGAAAGAGATGTTAACAAATATATAGGAAAGGCATAGACTGCTGTTATTGATCATATGAAAATCAGATTTCTCTGAAAAAATTAAAGAAGAATCCTTCCAAGCTGTAGCAATGTTAGTACTACTATATGGTTGCACCACTTAGACTCTTATGAAAGGCTTGACAAAAAAAGCTAGATGGGAACAATAGCACAAGAATGCTGTGTGCAGTTTTTGCTCAAATCCTGGAAGCAGCACTCCACAAAACAGCAGCTATATGGCCATCTCACAAACCACTCATGTAAGACTAACAAGATATGCTGGAGAAGCAGGTACGAACTCATAAGCGATGTTCTGTGAACACCTACACATGGACACACCAGTATTAGCTGACCAGCAAAGACTTACATGAATTAACTGTATGGACATTGGATGCAGTCTAGAGGACTTACCAAGAGCAATGGCTTACAGGGACGGACGGTGAGAGAGAGAGAGTCAAGGAAATCCATTCAACAGCATGGCTTGATGATGTGAATTCAATTCTCACTGGGTGCCTCATACTTCTGGCCTTATGCAAAAACTAAGCAAAGCTTAGTAAATTACTATTTTTAACTGGCTCATTCGCCAATGGTCTGGAAGACCTGGATTCAATCCCAGATCGCGTCATACCAAAGACTTTAAAAATGGTACTTGATACCGCCTTGCTTAACACTCAGCAATATAAGGTACGTATCAAGGGTAAAGTGGAGCAATCCAGGGAAAGGAGTAGCGCCCTCCCCCTGCACCTCGGTGTAGTAACTATTGAGAAGGGAGCCGTCTGGTCGCCCTCGACTACGGTCGTCATCTTGTCTTACTTTTTATACTAGTCCCCAAAACATATCAGTCACCCTACGTGTATCTAAATTATTCCTTACGTACTTATATTGTGATGGAGAGAAAAATGATTGATGAGATATCTCACGGATTTACTCTGACACGTGAGTTGAGAAAAGCTCCTTAAATAAAACAAAAACACATAATGCCAAATTCAATTTTCTTTCAAAGCAAATTACTTTTTCTTCTTTTTTTTTTTCTTTCAACCATGAGAATCTCGTAACTTGAAGTGCCTATAGGAGAGTGATGGTTATTGTTGTCTTGCAAGCCGTTGATAGTTCGTTCGCTTAAACTTGTGTGTGTGTCCCTCGCTTTTCCGATGCTCAACAATAGTCAGCACACAAAGAGGAATACAAGAAAAATACACACCAGCACCACCAAAAAGAATAGAAAAATAAAAATAAAACCAGGAATGCTGTCAAATATTTTGAAAAATAATTTCCCGTTATTGAATATTCGATTATTGACTCGAACAAAAAAAATGTTTGAACTATTTTCAACGTCAAGGTAACCTTAATTTCTCTCTCTCTCTCTCTCTCTCTCTCTCTCTCTGAGAATCTCTTTCTCTCCATATCACTTAGTGATTCTCTTTTTCTTTCTCATAAACACCCACATTTGGTGGTATGTACACTGGCGTATGTTCGAGTCCAGGTTAAGCTCAAGATTTTGGATGCTGATATTTTCATAACAGGTAAGCTGACTCTCCCGCTCTGGAAATATTGGCGCAATACAATCTTTGTATTGACTCCCCCAACCGATATAAAGCTTACATGTAAATAAATGAAAACGGAGTCTTACAGAGCTCTTCATCTATACAAACAACATTGTGTAAACAAATTACAACATTTAGCAGTCAGTTGTATTCGTTTCTTAGTTAATGTTTCCCGCTACTTGGGGGGGGGATGTTGAACCTAATGAACCCAAATTATCCCTAGTCACACCAAAATTATCTAACCTATCGACTTCATTCTAGAATAAAAGAATAATATTCTTGAATGTTACGGTGTACTGAAACGGTGTTAGTTGAAATTATCCACCACACCCAAAACGTCCACTTACTACTTTTTTCGAGAAAGCAGAATTCTCTTCAATAACATTTTTGCTGGAAATTTTAATTCATTTTTTGCTTTAATTATTTTGTTATAAATCTTTTTGACTTGCGATATTTCGTGAAAGAACAAGCCTGACCTCGACGTATCTTCAGATTAAAAAAAAAACACAATCTAGACGTGCTTTATCTTAAGAGTCAGTAAGTTAAGTTTATTTTTCCCCTGAGTCATTTAATAATAGTCAAGAAAATAAAGAGCGATAAAGTTTTTTTATTGTTACCGTAAAAAAAACGTAAAATGACCTCATTGATTGTGGGAGGAAGACAAATATCCTCCCTCTTAAAAACATGTGGAAAAACCCACCTACTAATTAAATTTAATTTACTCTTATTTTTCCGTTATATAAATGTCTTGGAAAAAATGTCAATCAAAAATTTCTTTCCTGCTTTTAAATTATTAACATTTTTATGTATTTATAATAGTTGTTGATTTTATTATTCATTTAGTTAGATAATAAAACCACCTATTGTTTATTTAGTCCTGAGTGAGTTAACTAATATATATAGCTGTGTGTTCCAGTTTTCATTCATTCATTCGTCTTTTGCTCCTGTGAACAGAAACCTCGTCATGGCCAACGAAGCTGAAAACGATTTACCTTATTATGCCGAAGGAAAAGTTATCAAAGGTTTTGGTAGAGGCAGCAAACATTTAGGATTCCCTACAGGTAAGTAAATGAATTTACTTTGATGATTCCGATAACTGACGTTCTCTAATTTTATCAGAAAACCTTTTTTTCTTGTGTATTTAATGTTTAAAAATGCGTCTAATCTCTTTAGTGATTTCTTCGTTTTTGAGAAAGAAAGAATTTAAAAGTCTGCCTAAGTAACATGGCCATAAACTAGGTGTTCAGTTTACAATATACGTATAACGAATAATTGAACAATGACTTTGTGTCCGATTTTTATGCCCCCCCCTCTAGATATTTACAATGTTATTTTAATATGAAATGGGTTTTGATTTTATGCCCTTTTGCTTTTCAACTATAAGAAACTTTGTGGTTTTTCATCCATAATCTTTCTATTTTAGAATACTCTGACTGTATTCTCCGCCCAAAAAAGGTGGTGTCCTGGGTTGTACACTAAACTGCATGTGATGGAGAGGGTCGAGTACTCCTTCATTGCCATTACTCCCAGGTCCACTCTGACTCGGGTGGTAGTATCTGTTAAGTACCCATATAAGGATCAAATTATTTGTTATCAGACTGTGTGCAACAAAAAAAATTAAACGACAATACAAAAACACCTAAGAACGTACAGTGAATGCGATTCCTTCACTTCTAGGCATAGGATAGCCCGAGACGGGTTAACATGCCGTTAAAACCAATCAATAATAATCAATCTACTTAATTTTATATATATATATAGCAGCCCCCCCAAAAAAAAATTTATCTGACGAAGACAAGAAGTGATACAAGGTCAAATTTATTTTCGGAATTTATCAAGTACAACTGTTCCCTTGGCACTCCTGAGGGTCACTCCAAGTATTCAGGGAGATTGACTGTGACCCTCCTATTCTTGCTGCAGTGAGGGCGTTGCCAGGGAGGGGCACACTGAATTTGAGATCGATATCTCAGCCACTAATAAGCAGGATGTTTTAAAAAAATACTTTCCTTTTCATTGTGTTGTAAAAATATTAAATTCAAATGCTCTATATTTTACGCTACATAAAACACAGTAAGGGTAACCCGAAGCCTAACTTTTATAGACCTTAGTTTTCCAATGAAAGTATCATTGGGGAACGTGAAAAGTTTGAGTAAACTGACCAGTTTTTGACCCATTTACCAAAAACTTTTTCGTGTGTGTATATATTTACATTATCGTATAAAAAAAATGAGAGATTCTGGATTTTTAGAAGCATGAAAATCAACGTTATATATCCATTATAGCCTCTTGACTTTTTTTTATATAATCCGAGGAAAAAAAATCAAATGAGATTCCACTAATGGTTATGTATTGTTTATCTGCTTTTTTCAATATGTATATATTTTTTTAAAAAATCTTATATACATATATGATATCCTCACCCACCCTGATAGAAGTGTTAAGTGTCACTTTTATTTTTTTGAAATCTTATCACTTAAATATATATCTTTTGACAGCTACCACTATAACTTGATATGAAGTGTGAGATATCAAAGAAATTTACAAAAATATCACTATATAATTATTGTTATTCATTTCTAAAATTTCTATCGTAAATTTATTTGCTGATTATTAATATATTTAAAAATCCTATTCTGTATACTGAATCCGTTTTATATATTCACAAGAGTGTGTATATATATATATATATATATATATATATATATATATATATATATATATATATATATATATATATATATATATATATATATATAAGAATTTATAATATAAAACATCATCATAAGATTTTTTCTAAAAAAATTGTTTAGTTTTTGCGCAATATATATATATATATATATATATATATATATGGTAGATTTGTTTTAGTTCTTAGTTTTTACACTATATATATATATATATATATATGGTAGATTTAATAAATCCGACAAGATAACAAAAAATAACCATACACGCTAAATTTGAGGGTGAAAACAGTATATATATATATTTTTTTTTTTTCAGGCGAAAAGGACGGGTGGCATGTACTGTATATTTTTATATGATATTGTATTACTATTATCAAAATTATGTTATACTATCGTAAGAGAACGGTGTTAGATTATTTTGAATTGAATGGGGCACTCAGTGTGACTCGTACTCACTCGTGAAGGTTTGCTTGTTTAATTTGCTTATCATTACATCACCAGAGGCACCTAATTGGGGTATTTTATGTGGTGGGTAGACTTTTTTTTATGCAAATATATAAAACATTAGTAGAATCTCATTTAAAAAAAATGTTCTCCTGGTGGCCAAGATAAATAACATTGATTTTCATGCTTCTAAAAAAAAAAAATAAAGATATTTTTGTGCTATAATCTTTATATTTGTATGGTGCATATGTAGAAACACTACTTTAAGATTATATAATATGTGTGTGTATAAAAGTTTCCAGAGAATATATCTCGTTTTCAAATAAGTGCAATTATGTAATTCACCAAATGTGGATAGGCTCCCAATTTGCCGACATATTTCGAATAATCGCTTTTTAATTTTTCATCCGAAAGTAAAACTTACGAAAAAGTACTTCATCTCTCTCGTCTTTTCTCATAAATTATCATTTGTAACTTCAAAGAGAATGAAATTTAATACTAGGTTATGTAATCCTTGTCCTATCATTCGTAATTCGTGCCGAAGACAAACATAAATAACTACTAGTTGCAAATTCTTCGAGCTGATCCTCACTGTTTATTATTTGGTAGTTATGATTCCAATCATCAGATCATGACGGCAGCACGGATTCTCTTGACTCTCGCTATTCATCCCTATCGGTCATCGCTCTTTGTCAAGTCTTCTAGAAGGCACTTAGTGTCCTCATAGCTGATGAATGTAAGTTTTTGCTGGCCAGCCAACATTTGTGTGTTTATATGGTGGAACCCATTGGAGACTGTTGTTCATGAGTTCATTCTTACTTCTCCATCAGTGCCGAACATGCCTTGCTTGTCTTAGATGGCTTGTGAGATGGGAGCTAAGTGGCTGCACAGCTGCGGTTTTGTAGAGTGTTGCCTCCAGGGTTTGTTCAAAACAGCACCATTGTGTAGATACCATCTGTCCTATCATTCGTAATTCGTGCCGAAGACAAACAGATAAATAACTACTAGTTGCAAATTTACCATCTAGCTTCTTCGTGTGTGTGTGTGTGTGTGTGTGTGTGTGTGTGTGTGTGTGTATATATATATATATATTTAAAGGAGTGGGTCCACAATGAGATCTGTATTTTTTTTTTTTTTTTTTTTTTTTTTTTTTTTTAGGATATATATATATATATATATATATATATATATATATATATATATATATATATGCATACACATAAACAAAAGTGATAAAATAAGTAATACTAATGAGTTTGATTCTCACTGGGTGCCCTATACTTTTGCATTGTGCTAATACCTACTCGTGGGTTCGATTCTCATTGGGTGCCCCATACTTTTTTGCATTGTAATAAACTAAGTATATGACAATTATCTCAATTGGAATGTTCTGATAAAAAGTGATGACAACGATGAAAGATAACATGCGAGTAAACAAGTACCTCAACAAACGCAATACAGACACTTTTTTAAAAATAAATATCCTCCCATGTTGTAAATTCCAACGTTAAATAATTACTAGTTGACATTATTGGCTCTTTTTTTATTCAACAAGTTATCCTGTCAGTAGAAACTGAAAAATTAAAAAACAAAGCTTTATTTAAAATTAGAATTCACAATAGTTCTATATATGGTGTCCCCCAAAAAATGTATACATTTTAAAAATAATTATAAACGTAGTGTTCAATTAGAATTTTATCATTTCAAAAGTATAAAAACAGCGACTGTTACAGGTTTTGTTGCATAGACTTTGTCTTTCAGGTATCCCCATAAGAAAAAATCTAGTGGTGTGAGGTCTGGTGAACGGGGAAGATATTCAACAAAACCTCTTTGTCCAATCCACTTGTTTGGCAAGACCTCGTCAAGGAAGGACCTAACATCACTATGGTAATGTGGGGGTGCCCCATCTTGCTGAAAATAAAACTCTTCATCTTCAAAGTCTTCTCTACGCTACAAAACCTGCAACAGTCGTTGAATTAAGAGAGGCCATTGAGCATGAATGTGCCCAAATACCAAGGGAATAGTTTCATATGTGCGATTCCATTGCTTGGCATTGTCAGCAGTGTCTGGATCAAAATGGGTGTCAGTTTGAGAACAGGCAGTGAAAAAAAACAATAAAATGATACTTGTAAAATATTTTTACACATTTAAAATAATAAAATTCTAATTAAACACTATGTTTACAATTATTTTTAATGTGTATACATTTTTTGGGACACCCTGTGTGTGTGTGTGTGTGTGTGTGTGTGTATGTATGTATATATATATATATATATATATATATATATATATATATATCATTATCATCATGTCGTGCCACTAGCACAGATATCCCTGACCCTCTCTCGCCACTTCTCCCTATCATTCATCGCCTCTGGCAGGTCTTCAGGGTTACATCGTGTGTCCTCACATAGCTGCTGTATGTAAGTTCAAGCTGGTCATCCTGCTTTTGCTTGGCCATATGTGGGGGTCCATAGGAGTACATCACTTATGAGCTCGTCCTTGCTTCTCCAGCAGTGTCCTGCGTGTCTGGTTCGTCTAACTTGTATAGTTTTCGTGATGGGAGGCAAGTGGCCGTATAGTTGGTGTCTCGTGGGGTGTTGTCGCCAGGACTTGTTCAATATTGCTCTCAACATTCTTGTGTAATTGCCGTCTAGTTTCTTCTCCAGCCGTTTAGTTAGCGTCCATGTAGTGCATCCATATAGCAGTATCGATACAACCGCTGCCTGGAAATGTACATTTTTTAGCAAATACATTATGCTTTAAAATAAATTTTGAGCACTAATGATGTCACGTATTTTTGAAACTGTGCTACTAATGGTTAGAACTTTCTAATTTTTCTGTTTCATTTTAAAATAGAAAAGAATCCAGAAAATACAACGTCACATATTAACATTGCCCAGAAGATGGTTTAATATAAAAACTGAAACATTTAATGATAAATAATTCAACTATAAACAAAATCATCCTCTGAATACCTTGGAGGGGGAGTCATATTTCTATATTTACACGTAAATTAGGACAGCATAAACACCAAGTCATTAGTGTTTGATGACAGTTTCTTAACTGTGTGATCACTGGACCAAGGTTTGATGATCACATAGTTGAAAAACTGAGTCACCAAGTACCATAAACTCTCAACTTTATATATAGTGTGTGTGTGTGTGTGTGTGTGTGTGTGTATAAACACAGTGAATTTAAAATTAGTTTGATAACAGTAATTTAAAAATGTTTTTCCTTTTTAATATAAACTTAATTTTAAAACAAAAAAATTCTTGTGAGGGTATAAAGTACATTTTGGTAAAATGATATTAAATCAATATATTTCGTATGTGGATTTGAAATTAAATTACATTGAAAGTAAATAAAACTTCAGATGAAGGTCAAATAGTTGTATTAAAATAGTATAATAGTGAAAAATAAGTCAAAGTAGTTGTGAATATTTCAAGTAGTGTGGGTTGAATTTTGAAATACTATGTCATGTGATGGCAATGAATTAATAAAAAAAAAATCTCAAGAATTTATGTTCTTGCAATAATTATGTGAAATCATATAATTGTGTAAAAATTATTAGTATTAGATGGTAATATGGAGAAACTATATAACTGGTTGCCCAGTTGGCTGAGGCTATAAAATACACTGACTGCAATCTTTGCAGGGAGGTAAGAACCCCCCCTCCATGAGTGTCCTGTTATGACACTAAATGGTGAGATTTCAGTGAATGTGGAGGACCTATTACTTCCAGGTCCACTCTGACTCAGATTGGTAGTACTTGTTAGGATCTCATCTATGGGTCAAATAGAAATATTCAATCATTTTCTATACTTGAAACCATTTAACTGTGTGCAAACAAATGACTGATTTTAAATTAATATTAAATAACAATACTTAGAACGATTTAAGTATGTGCTAATGAATGAATAATGTTGAATAGAATTATTAATGTTTGATTGGAATACTTGAAACAATTTGTGTGCAAACAAACTCTGGTTCATTTAAAGATTGTTACTTAAAAACTATTTCTTTATAAATCATATATATCTAATATATATGTATAAACAGGATTTGGCTTTGAATATCCTGCCAGGGTTGATATGCCATAAAACAACTAATCAACCCTACAACTGTATGCAAAGTATTGACATTTGATATGGAGACTTGATATCATAAGAGTCAGTCAATAAGACCCCCACCCAATGAGTATTCTAGATTTGACACTAAACCATCCAATGGTGATGCTCCAGTCGTGGAGCTTTGGGGAACATGAACTACCTCTTCATTGCTCTTACTCCTAGGTCCACTTTGATCCAAAGTGGTAATATTTGTTGGGGTTTTATCTAGGGATCAAATAGAACTGTTTAACCATTTAACTGTATATAAACAAATGACTGATATTAAATTGAATTGTTAGTGTTTCATAGCAAAACTTGAAACCATACAGCTGTGTGCAAATGAATGAATTCTGGCTTGTTTAAAATGATTTGGTGATCTTGATTGCCTCGAATGATGTAATAATGAGTTAGCTTGGCTTATAAACTGTTGCTAGTTAGTTTGATATTCATTGATGCCTTGCCCAGTTGGCTGGGGCTGTAGAATATACCAACTGCATCTCTGCAGAGGAGTAAGATCCCCCTCAACGAGTGTCCTAGATATGACTAAACAATCTGATTACAAGTCATATATATTTGATATATGTATAAAGAGTTTAGCCTTAAATTATTGACACAGGTTGATAGGTTTTAAAACCCACCCAATCCAATTCCCTTGATGTCATATTACTACAAATTGTATTGAAAATATTTACTTGAAGCTCTAATTGTTTACTAAGGATTATTATTATTGGTTACTTGAAACCATATAACTGTGTATTTAGAATTGTTACTTGAATCTATAATTGTTTACTAAGGATTATTATCATTAGTTTGTTGAAACCATATAACTGTGTGCAAACAAATAATTATTATCAAATTGTATTAGTTGAAACCATACAATTGTATATAAATTATTAGTATTGGATAGGAATACTTGAAACCATATAACTGTGCGCAAACAAATGATTATTATTAAATAGGATTAGTTGAAACCATACAATTGTATATAAATTATTAGTATTGGATAGGAATACTTGAAACCATATAACTGTGTGCAAACAAATGATTATTATTAAATACAACTTGTCTGAAGTTATTCTGCAAATCAAATATAACTCAAAGTTCTGAACCATTATTTCTCAAATTTTTGCTCATCCATTTCCACCTTTTTCTACCTTTTTTTTTTTTTTTTAAGAGATTTGGAATTTATGAAAATGGACTGACTAAAGCTAATATGCAGATTAAACTAATATTAGCTTAAGATCTCTGAAGTTTAATAAAAACTATTTTTTTTCTTTTTGTCTATAATATATGTTAAAACATGGGTAAAGGGAAGGATCTAACAACTGCTGGAAAACAAAATAAAAAAGTTATTGAATGAAAGAATGTCCATATTGGAGATATCAAAGGAGCTTTACAGAAATCATCAAACAGTAAAAAAGCCTGTTAAAAACTAATTTGAGAAATTGAAGCAAAGGAAAAAATTTTAAGAATTTGCTTCTTTGAGCAAAGCAACCATTTTTTGAGTAACATTCAGATCTTTACAAAGGCTGGAATTGTGGGAGTCAAGAACAAATGTTGTCAAATACTTTGTGTATTGGGATCTGTAAAAAAAAAAATAAAATTCTTAGACTACCTTCTCTCACTGAAGCAAATATTTGAAAGCATCAAAATTGGGCCAAGAAATAGATTAAGATTGAATTTTTCAAAGCATTTTCACTGGTGAATTTTGAGTGACATTTGATGGACCTGACGGATGGGCCCAAATATGGATTTTATCCAATTCAGACTTGCTTTTGTTTAATCGCCTGGGGCTGTAAAATACACAGACTATATCTCTGCAGAGGAGTATGACCCCGCCCTTTAATGAGTGTCCTGAATATGACACTAAACAGTCTGATGGTGAAGTTCCAGTGATGCTGGAGCTTTGGGGAATGTGGAGTACCCTTTCATTGCCATTGCTCTCAGGTCCACTCTGGCCCAGAGTGGTAACACCTGATAGGGTCCCATTTATGGGTCAAATAGAACTAAACTGTGTACTTACGCTAAACTGAATTGCTTGAAATAAAACTGTTTTGACATTAAAACTGCATACTTATACTAAACTGAATTGTTTGAAATAGAACTGTTTTACTAAACTGAATAGCTTGAAATAGAAATGTTTTTGACAATTAAACTGCATACTCATGCTAAACTGAATTGTTTGAAATAGAACTGTTTATTTGTATAAAAATGGATTTGGCATTAAATAACCTACAAATGTTGATATGCCATAAAACCCAGACAACCGACCTACCAATCAGATTTTCTTGAGGCTAAAAGAAAGGCAACAAGGAGGCAGTTATGTGATGGTAATGACTGGAATTGTCAACCAATCCATTATTGGACTATAGGAATACTTGAAACTAAACAACTGTATACAAATTGATTTTTATTAGTAAGAAATACTTTATATATAATTGTGTAGTAAAAAAAAAAAAAAAAAACCTCTTAACAATTTTACAAAAAATGTAAATATGAACACATAATGAATGCAATTTCATAACCTCTAGACATGAAATAACCCCAAATGGGTTGACATGCCATGAAAATCATGTTCTCGCAAATTGAAAGTATATTTTCTAAATATTCAAATTAACTTAAATTTCAAGAAAAATTTTTCATTAAATATAAAAAAACTAGCAATTTCTTTTTAGTTGATGTCAACCTAAGATATCAGCGGGGTGTAATGGTTATCGTCGTAGGAAATGGACACGGCGACACGAGTTCAAATCCTGGACGAGACTGATTGCATTCCACATAGCACTAATACCCTTGGGAAAGGTATGAATCCAATTATTCTCCCTCCAGGTATGGGTAAATAGTAGGGTAGACTGATTTCTTCAGCCTTGGTGAGGCAACTAGTCTAGGAGAAGGAAAACTCTGAATTCAAACCTGTTAAACTCCGCTTAAAAATTGACCTTGTGTCATATCCTGCCCGAGCGGAGGGGTTGGTAAATATGATATCAGCTGGGCATTTTTATCAAAATCTGTTTTAAGAATTTCCAGATTTTACAATCATTTTATGATGAAATAAAAAAAAAAAATGTGATTTACAACTTGAGCAATATTTTATTACAACGCTGGTGAAACTTTGCATTTACAAGAATGTTTATGACAAAATAATGATTAGATAATTATTGTCAAGTTGGTCACTACAATAAACACAAAATAAATTATAATTATGTATTATTTTAAAATTTGTAAGTTAAAATGTTCAATTGCCCAGTCAGCTGGAGCTGTAGAATACACCAACTGCACCTCTACAGGGGGGTAAGACCCCATTAATGAGTGTCCTAGATATGGCACTAAACAATCTGATGTTGAGGTTCCAGTAATGTTGGAGCTTTAGGGAAGACAAAGTAATCCTTCATGGCCATTACTCTCAGGTCCACTCTGGCCCAGAGTTGTAGCATCTGACAATGTCCTATCTATGGGTCAAATAGAACTAAACTGCATACTTATGCTGAACTGAATTGCTTGAAATAGAACTGTTTTGACATTGAAACTGCGTACTTATGCTAAACTGAATTGTTTGAAATTGAACTGTTTTTTTATACTAAATTTATCTGTTTGTAATGGAACAGTTTTTGACATTGAAATTGTACTTATGTTAAACTGAATTGTTTGAAATGGAACTGTTTTGACATTTAACTGTGTGTGGATAAAACCTATACTTATACTAAACAGAATGGTTGGATTAGAACTGTTTGACTAAACTGAATAGCTTGAAATAGAAGTATTTATTTGTATAAAACTGGCATCAAATAACCTACAAAGGTTGATATGCCATAAAATCCAAACAAACAAAATGTCCTAACTCTTTTATTGATATACATAAAGTAAGAAAGGAAAGTGTTTTGTTTTTTGATTTATTTTTTTAATTCTTTATTCCCCTCCCCCAATATATTTCATTCTGATGACAGTAAAAAAAAAAAAGAAAAGCTTAATTTAAACAATAAAAAAAGTAATTTTAAGAATTTAGTTATATATATAAACACCCACCCGTCTCTCTCTCTCTCTCTCTTATATATATATATATATATATATATACACACTCTCTCTCTCTCATATATATATTTATATATAGAGAGAGAGTGCATGTACAGGGTGTCTCAAAATAGGTGCAACCCATTAATATGATAACGATTTATTTCTGAGACAAGCACGATGGTGGTCATTTGGAAGACATCCTGTAAAAAAAATGCATCCTTTGAGATAGACATCAAATCAATGTTGTTTTTTTTTGTTTTTTTATTGTTATAATATCAGCTTCCAGGACATGCAATCTTTTTTGGAGTTTCTTGTCCTAGTAATAAATCATTATCATATCAATGGGTTGCATCTATTTTGAGACAGTTTTGAATGATTTTGTCTCCAAATAAGTAGTGATGCAAAATATTTTTTCTTCTCTTGTCCGAGGCATTGTGATCGAAGATTAATAGTCATTATAGTATACTATTTTTAAATCTGAAACAAAAAAACACACTATTATTAGTAGTAGACTTATTAGCAGTCACATGGATCCCATGTATATTGACACACACACACACACACACACATATAGAGGGAGAGAGAGAGAGAGAGAGAGTGAGTGAGTAAAGAGGAGTAAACCTGTTTTGAAATCAGGTTTTTGTAAATTCCACAGTTATTTAAAAAATGACATCCTACTTCAGACAGTAGATAGAAAGTCCTCTCATCTAAAAAATTAAACTTCATGAAGCTTGAGAGTTTGATGCACCACATCTCTCTGACCATTTTATAAAATTCTATCGATGTGAAAAATTTATAATGAAAGGTGATAATCAGCCTTCAAAACGATTTGTATTTAAACGGGATTTGACAAAGTGCAGGATTTGGATGACAAGCCCCCTGCTATATAGTTATGGGGAGATGTCACTTGTTAGCAAAGTTAATCTTTCCTATAATTCATCAAATATTTTTTCTGCTTGTCTCTTTGTAATTTGACAACTCAAACTATGGCTGTCATATTTTCTGTGTATCCTAACAAGGTTCTTGAACGTATTCAGTATATTAGTTTTTGAAAATTCCAAAATTTGAGTGACTGGGTTTCGATTTGAAATGTAATTATATTCCTAAACTGGACTCTCATTTTTTTTTTTTGTCCATCAGATTAAACTAAATCTTTATTAATTTTTTTTTTTTTTTAAATATTTTCCGTAGGCTCCTTTTTTAAACCAGTTTGCAGAATATCAAAAACTTATGATTTTCCTATATTTAATGTTATCATAATGCTTTTTTGCTGATTTGCTGTCGTTATCATAATGCTGTCATTGTTGTAGCATTTTTAAATGCTTCACTGATTTTACTACCTTAATTTTTACCAAGTCTTTGAAGTCTTTTGTGAAATTCCCCTTCACCCAGAATATTTAAATTAGATATGTTCCAAAAGTTTGTGTTGGTTCTTTTAGTTTCTTTGTTTAATGGCATATCAACCTTCATGGGTTATTTAATGCCAAAGCTATCCATGTAGAAGAACAGCAGTGATACCCTTATCCTCCCAGCTATGGGTTGAATTGTATTAGTCTGAAAGTGAATGTAATAGCTTGACTGGAGTTTGAACTCACTTCCAATGAGGTTGCAGTCCAGAACATTAGCCACAATACCACGGGAACTCTTTCCTATTTGTGTTGGTGATGATAATTTTTGAATTAGATTTGAATCAATAAATAGTTCAAATCCAGAGTCTCTTATTTGTGCCCAAATACCTATTTACATGGAGGCTTCCTACCCCATGGTATAGTGAGGGAGTCACTGTGGCAAAGCGGTCAACGTACTAGACTGTGATATTGTAGTAAGCGAGTTCAAACTTCAGTTGTGCTATTACATTCACTTTCAGATTGATATCCATGAAAAAGGCATGAACCCTTTATCCCCTTAGCTATGGACTAAATAGTACTGTTATTGTTTTTCTACAAGGATGGTTTTGGCATTAAATAAACCACAAAGGTTGACATGCCATTTGAAAAAGAAACAAAACCTATTTACATCTGTTGGAAATAGCTTAAATCCTGCAAATAGGGTGGGTTTTCCGCTTTTTATACTCTTTCTTTGCTGTTCGGAGACAATGACCTCTCCTTCCTTTCCCAGCATCAGATATTAATAGGCAGACAAAACTGCTGGATCCAGTCATGAGTCAAATAATGGTTGGAAAGTGAGTTAATGATGACATTGCAGATAAGGAAAGCATTTTAAATAGAACCATTGTAATTTCCAATTCAACCTGCACCCACTTCAAACTCTGTCACTTAAAAAATATTTGAGCTGATTTTTTCCTAAGTGATTTGGTGATTTTGATTGCCGTGAATGGTGTAATAATGAGTTATCTTGGCTTATAAACTGTTGCTAGTCAGTTTGATATTCATTGATGCCTTGCCCAGTTGGCTGGGGCTGTAGAATATACCAACTGCATCTCTGCAGAGGAGTAAGATCCCCTCAATGAGTGTCCTAGATATGACTAAACAATTTGATGGGGGAGACTTCAGTAATGCTAGAGCTTTTGGGGAATGCAGAGTACCACTTCATTGACATCGCTCTCAGGTCCACTTTGGCCTGGAGTGGTAGCACCTGAGAGGGCCCTATCTATGGGTCAAACTACGTGCTTATGCTAAACTGAATTGCTTGAAATTAAACTATTTTTCTATACTAAACTGAATTGTTTGAAATGGAACTGTTCCTATTCTTATACTAAAATGAATAGTTGGATTAGAACTGTTTGACTAAACTGAATAGCTTGAAATAGAAATGTTTTTGACAATTACACTGTACTTATGCTAAAGTAAATTGTTTGAAATAGAACTGTTTATTTGTATAAAAATGGATATGGCATTAAATAACCTACAACAGTTGATATGCCATAAAACCCAAATGAACAAACTCGTTGGTACTCCATATTTTTAATTCAACTACAGATATGGTTATTTTTATTTTTTCAATTTTTTTAATAAATTGGCATTTTTTTAAATTTTTTTTTTTTTTTTAATAAATTTTTTTTTTTTAAATTGGCTTCTTTTTCTTTTTTTTTTTTTTCTTTTTTTTTTAAATAAAAAGTCAGGTTTCTTGTTTCATTAAGGGAAGGACCAGGTTGGTTTAATAAGGGAATCTTAATTGTTTTGTTGTCCAAATAATATCAAGGAAAAAAACAAACCAAAAAATTTCAAGCACCAATCGATTTAAAAAAAAAAAAAAAAAAAGGCAATTTTTTTTCCCTCAAAAAAGCCAATTTATTTTTTTAAAAAAGGGCTTTTTAAAAAAAATAAACTGGCTTTTTTTTTGGGGGGGGGTCCCTTTTTTTTCTTTTTTTTTTCTTTTTTTTTTCTTTTTTTTTTTTTTTTCTTTAATCGATTGGTGCTTGAAATTTTTTGGTTTGTGTTTTTTTTTTTTTTTCCTTGATATTATTTGGACAACAAAACAATTAAGATTCCCTTATTAAACCAACCTGGTCCTTCCCTTAATGAAACAAGAAACCTGACTTTTTTTCTTTTTTTTTCTCACCTGAATTGACTGCCTGTCAAAATCATCTTTTAGGGTTTTCAATGTTTCTTTTGTCTCAATATCCAAGAAATTGAGATTCTCTTAAGATACAATTCTTTCCTTTTTTCACTTTTAATTGATTTGGCTCTCCCTTCTTCTAAGGTCTAGAGGCACAGAAATATCTGTAGATAAACTTGTTTTGCTGGAGTGTTGGGTTTTTTTAATTTTTTTAAAGTCTTTTGTAGGTGTATATTTGGATAAACTGTTTTCTTTTTAATCTTTTTTGGTGGGAAGGAGATATGTTTGGATAAACTTCTTTTCTTTTTTTTTTGCTGGGGCAGGATCAGGTATGTTTAATGAACTTTTTTTTTTCTTTAGGTGGAGGATTATAAAGAAAATATCGTATAGTCTTGGATATAAATGAAAAATTAGTCAGTTGCAGATTTGTGTTCATTGGTAAGATAAAGGAAGAGATAAACAGATTCTTAAAATTTAAAAAAAATATAAAATAGTAAATGATATTGTATGCCTAAAGTAAATGGAAAAAACTTTTCTTTTTTTAATTGGTTTGTTTGTTTCTAATGACACGTCAACTTTCATGGGTTATATAATGCCAAAGCAATCCTTGTAGATGAACAGTATTTGATACTATTTAATCCATTGCTGGGGTGGAAAAGAGGGTTCTTTGGTATCTTTGTTTAATGGCATATCAACCTTCATAGGTTATATAATGCCAAAGCGATCCTTGTAGAAGAACAGTAACGGTACTATTAAACCTATAGCTGTAGGTTTAAGGGGGTTAATGCCTTTCCGAAGAGTGTTAGTCTGAAAGTGAATGTAATAATGTGACTGGAGTTTGAATTTGCTCATTATGAGTCCACTGTCTAGCACTTTAAGCCTTTGCTTTTGGGACCATGAAGTACATACCAAAAACATGATGGGAGACTATACTTGTGGTTTGGTATATGTTTCATACTATATCAATAAAGAATTTTAAATGTGTTTCATCCAGTAGAAAACTCACTGGAAAAGGAGACTATTTTGAGGAAAATTAATGTTTCATTCATTGTTCATTTCTATCTTGGTAAATACAGCTTCAAGTCTTGATACTTTTTGAACACAGCTCCTACATTTTGAAGAAAATTAATGTTTTATTCATTGTTCATTTCTGTCCTGGTATCGTTTGACCACTTCTTATATGACAGATTCTTTTCAGCAAGAATCACTTGGAATGTTTAATTGATTTCTAATAAGTGACCTCTCAACAAATAGTGGCAGTCTTCAATATTTACAGTGCAACTCTCTTAAGAGGGTGACTTACAGTTTTAAGCAAAGACGGGATAGTTTGATTTGAAGAAATTCAATTTATTACTGATTTTATTAGTTATTTTTGTACTTAATGCAGTACTGGAGAAATAATTTCCAATTTTATATTGGGCAGAGGACGTTGTAATCCTTCTAAAATCAAAGTTGAAGTTTTGAATGTGTAATTTTTTTGTCTGGAATTAAGAAAAAAAAATCTGTAAATGATAATTTTTGTCAATAAGAGTTACATACTAAACAATTAGTACTACTTTTACAAGGATGGCTTTGGCATTAAATAACCCATGAAGGTTGATATACTATTAAATAAAAAATAAAACCACACAATATGTATGAAAGATCCTTTTCGTGAATGATTTGAATTTTTTGTATATCGTTTATTTTCATTAGAGATTTGCTTTTTTTTTTCTTTTTTTATATAGTCAATGACTATATAAAAGCAGACCGCTTGTAAAATGATTTGTTTTTATATGTCTGTTTGTTTTCACAAGCATTTTGCTTTTATATATATAGTCCTAGTTTCTTTTTTATGTAATCAATTTGTAAAAAGGCAAATTGCTTGTAAAAACAGTTTCTTTTTTTTTTACATTGTCCGTCTACTAGTGTGGTTAATATAAAAGTCAAAATATTCACTCTAAAACTTGGACAAAACCTCCATAACAATAATTAATTGTATCCAATTAAAAGGCAGTCAGTTTTGCCAGTTGAAGTAAAAGTCACATGACAGACTTGACTGACAAAATTTGATGAAATTAAACAGAATAAGTCTATTGTTTAGAAATTTCAAAGTAAATTTTCTTGTCATTTTCTATTTCATCATGAGTTCCAAGAGTCTTTGCCATCTTCTAATTAGGCTGGGTTTGTCTATGGGGGAAGAGATTTCTTGAAATTCTCTTTCTGATACCCACCCCCTGTTACAGAAGCAAAAGTTGACTTTATTTAAGTCTTCCTACCAAGACTAGAGAAGAAACAGATTTATATCATTTGCCAAGAGCATTAAGACTAAATGAAACCTTCTGGACAGTGGGACTTGGAATATGCTGTGTATCCCTTGTAGAGGTGTAAGGCCCATCATCACCACCACTGAAAAAGAATGTTCAGGGTATGACCCGAAACTCTATCTAGAGAGTGTGGTGTGCCCCTTCATTGCCATTACTTCCAAGTCCACTCTGACTGATGGAGCCCTATCTATAGATCACACAGGTTTGTGTGAAAGTTGATAGGAATACTTGAAACTATATAACTGGGCAAATTATTTGTATTAGATAGGAAAACTTGATATCAAATAACTGAAAAAAAAAAAAAAAAAAAAAAAAAACTCTTAAGAAACAACAACACAAAAAATGTAAATCTGTGAACATACAATGAACCCAATTCTCTAACCTCTCGGCCAAAAATAATTGTAGCCTGGTTGTGAAATGCTGTTAAAAATCAATCAACAAAGTAAAACTCAAACAGCCTGATCCAGGGTTTTGAACCTGCCATGTCCATTTTCAAGGGTAAGAATTGTTTCAACATCTCTTATGTAAGTTTTTTATATAAGCTTTGTAACCGCTTTTTGCAAACTAATTAAATTCTGCTTTTGTTTTTGGTTCTGTAATTCATTAACTCATTTGATTTTTCTTTTCTATAATCGTCAAGGGCAGATGATCAAATTTCAAGGTTTGGAATTTCATTCACCTCTAAAGCTAAAGCTGACATAGTTTCATGTCAATGTGTACACTTTCTAAGTATGAAAGTTTTGGATATCGTTCGTGTCTGAACTAACATGATTTTCTTGTTATCTCTTATCAGGTTGAAAGGAGAAAAGGTTTTTAAGTGAAAATGACAAAGATAAAAGGAACTTTTTATTTCACAGCTTCAATGTGTCAAGGTTTCCTATCTTTTAGATATAATATAGTTGTTTGTTCGTTTGTTTGTACTGTAGGGCGGGATAAGTTTCAAGACTCTCACTGGAGGCTTGAAGCCCAAGATAGTAATGAACTTATATATATAATTTTTTTTTAATTTTATTTTTTGTTTTTAAACAATAGTTTCATGTTTTTATTGGTTATCAGGTTTTGTCTTTTGTAATTCACTTTATCTATTACCTTCTCCTTGAATAAAATCAAAAATGAAATCTTTTGTGTAAGAAAAAAAAAATTTACATAATGTCCTTTCCATTATCAAAAACAAATCCATTTTTTCATTGATGTATGAGAGTCAGATGAAAAGTTCAAAGGCTGACCAAGATACTCTCATAGAATGTGATCAAATGTGGTTTATTTTTTTTAAACGGTTCCCCTGATGGTCTTCTTTTGGTGTTACTGTGCTTAGATGTCATTGGTCAAAAGTCGTCAACAGCTAATATGACATCATCATCATGAACTCTTTGCCCCCACTCCTTAGATGTAATTTTAATCTTTGTTTGCACACTAGGTGTAAAAGCAAGAGAAAAAGGTTAAAATACCAGTGTGATAGTATGGACCTTTTGAAAGGTTAGTTTATAGGATTTAGATATATATATATATATATATATATATATATATATATATGTATAGCTGCTAGTTGACCTTGTGTATGAGCAAGCATACATTGTTTGAGTATGTGTTGTGGGTGTGAGCCAATGTATTTTATGAATTCTAGGTAAGAAAGGATATTCATTCACTTCTCCCAGTTTAAGTGGAGATGGTCCGATAAAGGTTGAGAAGACAGATTTTATTGTCACACTGCGTATGTCTCTAAATTCTGCTAATATCTTTGTGTTCAGTCTTATGAGTGGTCTGTGTCTAGAAGTAGGGAATATTTACTTCTGCATATATACTGGTACAGTTAGGAAAGTGGTGATAGTTAGTTGGTTGGCAGTGACCAGAGAGAAACTTTGGATCTCATTGTGATACCACCATCTGGGCTCATACTCTGTGGCATGCAAAGCAATTATGTCACACTGGTCCAAAAAAAAAAAAATTTTTTTTTGTATAAATATTTAAATCTAGTGAAAATTGGGATGAAAATTGCCACTCATCCCAGCGTTATTTTTTTTTAACTGGAAAAAACATGGCTGCCCTGAGAGAGCTTATATCGCGAATGGTCACGTATTTTCAAGCCGGCAATCACGTAAAACCACAGTGAGTGAAGATGCGCATCCAAATGAAGGCAGGCAGAAAAGAACATAAAACCAACAAACGTCATCACTCGGTGTCTTTTGCTTTTGCATTGGACAAGAATTGATTAGAGGAGAAGCGGTGGTCAGTTTAAAGAGACGAAGGAGAGAATAATTGTTGAATACGAAAGGAGGTTTTTGGTCAGACATCGCAGTCTTTTTTTTTTTTTTTTTTTTCTTGTGTTGTTTAGAGAAGCAACAACAACTCTACCAGGCCCAGTTTTCGTGTTCATTTTATTCCTTGTCTTGATTATAACTTAATTTTGAAATCTTTAAATTGGCCCAGTCAGCTGGGGCTGTAAAATACACCGACTGCTTCTCTGCAGAGGAGTAAAACCTGGATATGACACTAAAAAATCTGATGGTGAGGCTCCAGTAATACTGGAGCTTTGAAGAATGCGGAGTACTCATTTATTGCCATTGTTCCTATGTCCACTCTGGTCTGGAGTGGTAGCACCTGATAGGGTCCTATCTATGGGTCAAATAGAACTAAACTGTGTGCTTGTGCTAAACTGAATAAGACTTTTTTGACATTTAAACTGCATACTTATGCTAAACTGAATTGTTTGAAATAGAACTGCTTATTTGAATAAAAATGGATTTGGCATTAAATAACCTACAAAGGTTGATATGCCATAAAACCCAAGCAAACAAAATCTTTAATAAATTATTTTTCATTTCAGCCAATTTTGATGAAGATGTTGTGGCGAAGATGCCCTCCACTATGGATAATGGTGTTTACTTTGGTTGGGCAAATGTGGACAAGGGCCCTGTCTATAAAATGATTCTCAGTATTGGATGGAATCCTTATTACAAAAATGAAAAGAAATCTATGGTAAGTTTGGAAGAAAAAAAAATTTTTTTCTTTTTTTAAAATTGTAGTTCTTGTAGCAAATGATGCCAAATATCCATATTTTTCTGAATTACATCAAACTTCAATAAAGGCAGGTTTCTTCAATGACAACTTTCATTTTGTCAGTCACTTTGATAATGCGCTGCCATCTGATGCTTATTATGTACAGAATAATAAAAAGTAAAGTTGGTGACCTTAGTCGAGGGTGACCCAAAGGCTCCTTTTTTGGTAACTACTACATCAAGGTGTAGGAGAGGGTGCTACTCTGTTCCTTGGATTGCTCCACTTTACCCTTAATCCCTACCTTATAATGCCTAGTGTTAAGCAAGGCAGCATCAAGTACCATTTTTTTTTTTTTTTTTTTAGTCTTTGGTATGACTCGACCTGGGATTGAACCCAGGTCTTCTTGGTCATTGGTGACCATTCTAACCATCATGTCAGTGTCTGGTATATTCATAAGTTATGGACTCAAATGCACACTGACTGTAGTGGAAATGACCGTTTATACAAAGCAGTGCAATCTTTTTGCAGCATCAGCTCAGTTTTTTTTATTTGAGTTGTGCAAGGATCATTATCCACTCTGGTGAGCGGGACTGCTCCACAGCATAGTGGCTAACATTCTGGACTGAGATATCGGAGTTCAAAAGTGAATGTAATATTGCAACTTTATTCTCCTCCTCGCACCCCAGTTATGGGTTAAATATTACCGCTACTGTTCTTCTACAAGTGAGGCTTTAGCATTTGGGGGAGGGGATCTCAATGACCAGTAAATAGTATTGTAAAGTTGTCTCCCTTTAGTCGAGGGTAACCTGAAGGCTCCCTTTTCGATAGCTACTACACCAAGGTGTAGGGGAGGGCGCTACTCCTTCCCTGGATTGCTCTACTTTACCCTTGATCCGTACCTTATAAGTGTTAAGCAAGGAGGCATCAAGTACCATTTTTTGAGTCTTTGGTATGACTCGACCTGGGATTGAACCCAGGTCTCCCGCTAGGCCAATGTCCGGTTAATAGTAGTACTCTATAATTAGTACTTACTAGTTATATCCAAGAAATAAGGATCAAGGTGAACATAAAATAGGAACATTGAATCCTCACTAAATGCAGCCTTGTACGAGACATAGCTAAATCAGAAAAATTTTAAAAAAAAACTCTGTTGCCTGATATAGACTAACAGTAACCAAGCTCGTTCCAAAGATGATTTCTTGAAGCTTGATTCTCACAGGTGCCCATACTATTATAACCATGTGCAAGTTAAGGTTAGTAAATAACTATATAAGTAGTTGGCGACCCAAAGGCTCCTTTTTCAATAGCTACTACACCAAGGTGTAGGGGAGGGCGCCACTCCTTTCCCAGTATTGCTCCACTTTACCCTTGATAAGTACCTTATATTGCTGAGTGTTAAGCAAGGCGGTATCAAGTACCATTTTTAAAGTCTTTGGTATGGCGCAACTTCGGGTTGAACCCATGTCTCGGAACCATTGGCGAACACTCAACCCATTAGGCCAATGAGCTGAATTCAATATTACTACTTAGGTGGAAATGTTGCTACAACTTAATGTACATCAAGTAGCTGTATTCTGACTAACCCCTGCCAGTCACAAGGGGCTGAGGGGGAATCAAGTTGCTGTGTTTATCTTATGAGCAACTGTCATAAGATGACTAGAAATACTAAACTATCAAATTATTAAATCATCACGAAATAAATGTCAATGTGCCAGTTTCATCAGCAGCCAATCCAGTTTTTCCTGCTTAACGACCTCAGTCTTATGTTTTGTTTGTTTTTAAGGCAAAATTAGTCAGCTGCAGGTTTTGACTGAAAAATTAGAAGCCATAGGTCAGCCCTTCCCACCAAATAGTAACACTGGCTTTGATACCTTCTAGTTTGTTATAAAATTACTCTGTATAATAGGGAGGGATACTTCATGCCTTTGAGAAACGCAGGAATCAATATCATTGTCCTTTCCATCCAGCTATGAGTAAATAGGCAACCACTCTAGAAGAATGAAAATTCAGACCTGTTAAGAATTTTTTTAAAAATGATCATGTCATCTCTTGGTTCTGTGGAGGGGTTGGTAAATACATCCATCACCAGTTCGTTTTTAGCATTTTATATGTCACACTCAATTTAAATAACAGCACCAAAATAAAAAAAAAAACAAACAATTCCACCCCTATCTCTAGAAATATTGACTCTAACCATCCAAGATGGTTATTGAAGCAGATTCCTAATGCCATGAACCAGAGAATAAACAGGCTATCCTCATGTAAAATAACTATATATGGAGGTGCCCGTGGTGTAGTTGTTATCGCCGTAGGAAATGAACACGGCGATACGAGTTCAAATCCTGGACGATACTGATTACATTTCACATAGCACTAATACCCTTGGGAAAGGTATGAATCCAATTATTCTCCCTCCAGCTATGGGTAAATAGTAGGACAGACTAGGTTCTTCAGTCTTGGTGAGGCAACTAGTCAAGGAGAAGGAAAACTCTGAATTCAAACCTGTTAAACTCCGCTTAAAAATTGACCTTGTGTCATATCCTGCCCGAGCGGAGGGGTTGGTAAATAGTATCCTCATTTAAAATAATTTTTGAGAAGAGCAAAAGTATATACGATGAAGCCCTCAAAAACAGCAGATTCCAAGGTTGACTGCAGTATGTGAACTCTGACTCTAATAGACAAAGTAGTAGTAGTAGGACCCATGGACTCATCAAGGTAGATGACACCAATAATAATCCCTCAAATAGATGAGAAAAAACTAGAAATAAGAATAAACTTTTTTGTAAACTTACCAACATTAACATAGGTCAACACTTCCTAAACCTCTTGGATAAGTACTTTAATAGGGACAACCCATTAAGAAAATTTTTTAATAGGATTGCAGTAAAAATGAGTTATTATGTATATTGTTTGTACAAGAGTATCTTAAATAACCATAACAGGAGGTTACTAGATAAATTAGAGAGAAATAGGGGGACCAGATGTGGTGTCTTGTAACTGTAGAAGTAAAGGGTTATGCCTTTGGGCGGATGATGCAATTCAAAAAATGTATACCAAGCGTGCATTTCCCCCCCATGGAATGTAATAATGATGGGGAGAGGGTCTATATAAGTATCTTCACTGGGAATAGGAAACAAAGGTTGTATAACCAAAAACATTCTTTCTCCAATCCGTGACTTAGATGACTGGGGGCCACCAAGACCCCTACTCTAGACAATTGCAGGGATATTGATGCTGAATGATTTTTATTGGAAATAATAACATTTCAGTAATTAATAGTATTATATGATGGGGAGATTTATGGAGAGAAGGAGATTCTTGGAAATTTAGATATTAATTCCAAATTAGAGTTTTTAATTTCTTGAGTAGTTAACTAATCCCAAAAATGGTCAAGGGGAATTAAAGGTACCTGGTGGCTGCCGAAAAGTTTTTTTTATTTTTAGTGAGAAGAAAGTCCCAATTAGCTGAGGGAATTAACATATGTATGAGAAGTAAACGAAAACTATATGAGGATAATCATTTAGTTTACCAGCTTATATTATTGAAAAAATTCCACCTGCTATGAAACAAAGTAAGATGGGTTGATTTACAAGAACACCCTTTTTCTGGTTTCTTAATTTTTTCTTACACTTTATTGTTTTAACCCCCTTTACTTTTGCCAGAGAATTTAAAACTTATATAGGTTTTTTTTTTCCATACACAGAGACTGTAATCCATATTTGCTGTTTTTCAACCTCAATTTCAACATGTGCAATCGTCTGATGAGACAGAGAGTATATAATATTCTTTGCCGAAATTAATTTATAATGAGAATTTAACCAGGTTTGAGTTTCCTTCTAATTGAATTAGATATGCTCTGTATGTGACTTTGGTTGTATATTTTTTTTTCGCTCTGGGTTCATATAACAATAGCCATACATCGAGCACTCCCTTAAATTTATATGAAATTCCTCAGATGTTCCATATGCAAATAATCCACACCCACTGTCTTTGAACACTGACTGGAAATTACAGATGATTATGTTGATAATTTGCTTGTGTTATCTACAAAGATTTTAGTTTACATAAAGGCCTAAAGGATATAGCTTTATTTGCGAAGGATTATGCCACTTGCAAAAAATATTGTATTTACTATAGAAATCTCCACTTTGTAATTGACACTTTTATCCAATTGATTTTTTTTTTTTTTTACTAGGAAACTCATATAATGAATAAATTCAAAGAAGATTTTTATGGCTGTCAGCTGAAGACTATTATTGTTGGATATCTGAGGCCAATGACCGACTTCAACAGTGTTGGTAAGTAATTTCATGAATTTCAGATATGATATAAACTAAGATAAAAAACAATTCTAACTACAGTCAACACAACAATTCATGATTGGTTAGTCTGTGTAAGGAACTGTGGCAGATATGTATTAATAATATTATTGTAGGGGAAGATGTTGCTCCTTCCCCTGGATTGCTCCACACCTTATAATTCTGAGTGTTTTAAGTCTATTGTATGACTTAACCTGGGAGTGAACTATAGTCTCCAGGGCCATTGAAAAACATTCTACCCACGAGACCAATATTATTATAAATAAGTTTCCAGACTTTGTTCATATGGGCACTTTTATAGATAGTACACACATGGGGGAATAACCAAATGTCACAGGGAGAGAGCCATCTTGGTCAAATAGTCTGTGACAAGGATGGAGTTGAGGACTGGTGCATTGTCCTGCTGGAAATGCCACTGACCCATTTTTGAAGAGTGCTGGTCTCTTCCAATGGAATCTCTTGACCCCCATTAAAACCTCAACAAAATAACCCTAACCCAAACCGTTCGGCCAATCAACTCTAGTGTACTGACTTCCTTACTCCTCCCACATCTCTCATCATCACTCACGGACTACCTACCTTCCTCGAATCTCTTATGCCATTGCAAAACTGAT
>OY757944.1:32112964-32192964 GCA_963585895.1 Sepioteuthis lessoniana
GTAACCAGCAAAACCAATTACCCACACCGACTATGCCAATAACATAGCAATTCTTTCCAAGCACCTGCCCAAGCCAAAACACTACTACATAGTCTGGAACGAGACACCAGAGGCATTGGCCTCCATGTTAATGCACACAAAACAGAATACATGTGCTTTAATCAAACAGGTGACATTTCCACACTCGGCGGTAGCTCTCTGAAACTAGTTGACACGTTCACCTACCTAGGAAGCAGTGTCTCATCAACCGAAAAAGACATTAATACTCAACTAGCAAAGGCATGGACAGCTATCAGTAGGCTATCAGTCATATGGAAGTCAGACCTGACCGATAAAGTGAAACGCAGTTTCTTCCAAGCAGCGGTCATCTCAATACTGCGTCAGTCAACTAAGTCAGACGAACCTGAATGAGCTTGTAAGTGATGTTCTTCTGTGGACCCCCTCACATGCCTGAGCAAAAGCAGGGCGACCAGCTCGAACCTACAAACAGCAGCTCTGTAAGGATACAGGATGTAGCCCTGAGGACCTGCCAGAAGCAATGAACGATAGGGAGGAGTGGCGAGAGAGAGTTAGGGATATCCATGCTGGGGGCACGACATTATGATAATATTATTAATATTTTCATTATATTATTATTATTATTATTATGATTTCATCTGCATACTTTTATCCATAATATTTTCTTTTAGTGTGAAACCATTTTCTTTCTTTAGGTCTATAGACATTCAAAGTTCATGGTCTAGGCAGATTATCAACAGATATGGGGCTAATGTATCCCCCCTTGCAGAACACCAGCAACAATGTCAAAGCAGTTTTTACTTTTGTGTTTTTATAGAGCAATATTATTGCTGTGACAGTTTCTTTGAGGAGACCATAAACTAAATATGTATGGAATCAAATTCCTTGGAGAAATCTACAAATAAGATTGTTGCCTTGAGGTTTTTTTTTTGCAAAAACTCTTTAGATTTGACAGATTGTTAGAATTTGTGATGTTGTAGATCGGTTTCTCTGGAAACCATTTTGATTCTCCCTAATGTTTTATAGCCATAATGATATCACTAATAACAATAATAATACAAATACTGGAAGTACAAACAAGGTCATTTCTTTCTACCTTTAGTCCTTGGCAACAGAAGGAGAGAGATACAAATCATAAAAGCCTACGCTAACCATACTATACGGACACCCTCCACCCACACACAGTGCATCTTGTGGAGTCTAAGATCTCAACTCATCTCTGCCAATCAAAACCTAAACTGATCTGCTTTGATCAGGTCCGAAAAACCCAATGGCACACTTCAACAGTCAAACTTCAACCACCTACCTTTTCAAAATCTTCAAATTCTCAGGATCATCTCTTCCAGTTACGTCATCAACCACACTCTCAATTCACTCCAACAGCTGTCCAGCCCCATTTCCTGTGTGAGGGTTTATTACGACAGATGATGAATGTCGTATCCTTTCCACATGGGTGTAAGACTGCACCATCTGACTATGCACCTGAACTAAGAGACACCGAGTATTTCAAAGCCTTACCAAACTAAATAATAAAATATAATTAATGAAAAATGATTAATATAAAAAAGATTAATACCTTAATTGTTTAAAATCAAAGAACTCAGACTATAACACACTGTATACAGAGACGCCTTCTTACACCCGTCCTTCATACACTATCACATAAACCAATATGGCCGTTTGTTTACTTCTCGTCCTAGCAAAACAATCTCTTTTCTAGAGAGTATCAGAGGAGGTCATTTGCATGGCTTAACATTAATTATGTAACACTATGAATTTTCTCATTTCTGGTTCGATGCACTTGAGTAGCAGACTATTTTTAATCTTAGCTGCTATGGAAGTAAGGGTTATATTCCGGTAGTTCTTGGCAATTCCAAGGTCACCTTTTGTCCATCTCTCTATCATGTTCTGGTTATATACAGCATTGAAGCAGGTCATCGAATTTCCTCGTCTTCCACACTTCTGGTGGTACTTCATCAAGACTGGCAGCTTTTCTGTTTTTAATTTTTGTTAATCCTACGTCGATTTATTCAGTAAACTGTAACTTCAAGGAATTTTCCAAGCAGATTTTTGAAATATTCTTTCTACTGGCGGCTTTTAGTTTAGCTCTGGAGGTGCTCTTCCTTTACTGTGAGCCGCACTATTTGAGATTAATATTATATCGGTCTAGTGGGTTGGGTTTGCTAATGGCCTGGGAGACAAGGATTCAATCCCAGGTCTAGTCATATACCACTTTTTAACACTCAGCATTATAAGGTTGGGATCAGGGTTGTGTAGCAGTCTAGGGAAAGGGGTTGTGCCCTCCCCTTCACCTAAATGTAGTAGCTATTGAAAAGGGAGCCTTTGAGTTGCCCTCGACTTTTTTTTTCTTTTTATTTTATTATAATAATGTTATCAATTTGTTTTTTCTCATTTCAGATGAACTGATAAAAGCAATTGAAGGTGATGTACAGAAAGCATCTACTTTATTAGAGAAACCATCGGCCATTGCTTTCAAAAATGACAATTTTTTTAGTGCTGAAGTTGATTGTTGATAGAGTAGAAACTAAAATAAAATTATATATGTATATATTTTTATCTACGCCACAATTAATCTTTTCATTTCTTTCTCGTTTTCATGCTCCTTGATATTGGCAGGCCACAATACTTGTACCTGGGAGTGGGAACATTTTCATGTCATCTCTCATATCATGACGTTCCTCAATGAAATAACTGTTTTGCATCTTATGTTAACAGTTTTCTTTCTTGTGCAATTTTTTTGTTTTATTTATATTCTCAAATCTTTGACTTCCTGTCCAACTAAATTAAGGTTCTTTATTCAGAACTTAAAGATATTTTTGGTTGATCCATTCTAAAGCATTAATACTCTACGACATATTTGATGGTGGTATACAGACTAGCTCCATACAAGAATGTGTGAGTGTTTAGTGTTGACCATGAGTATGCATAGGACCCGAGACACATTGGCGTCAGATCACTAGTTCTTTACTGCTAGTATAAAATGCACATAAAATGGTTCAACAATTTCTTGGAGACTAGTCTGATTTTTTTTTTTTTTTATGGGCAAAAGCTGGGTGGCCAAAAATCCAGAAATAGGAACCTTTCCTCAGTGGACATATAATGAGAGTGAGTCTACTGCTAGGGTAATTAGAAAAGACATGCCAGCAAGAGGAGGCATGAACATAGTTGGGGAAAGAATTCAGTCCTTGCTCTTTCCTGGCTCTGGTTATATAGTCCTACTCTAAAACAAAATACAACGGTTTTAACTTTACTGAGGTGAGGGGAAAAAGTCTCCTATGCGCCATTCTTTCTATGCAGAAAGCAGCACTTTCATTGACCGGATGGATCGTTGTCAAAACATCAAAAGGACAATAACAATTGGCCAAATAAAGTCTTCAAGTGACACTCATATCTTTCAAGAAGGGGGAGGGACATTTAAACACAGGCACTTATTTGATTAAACTTATAAATATTTTCAAATTTATAATAAACTGTGTTTGTTTTCTTTTGAAATTTATATTGTATACTGCGTTTTGTTTTTTTCTTCCTCAGTCGGAACAAAGTGTTTTCATAGAAATAAAGTCTCAATTGTTAGACTGCACACAGAATGTAGATTCACTGTGGGCACTTCATACTTCTGGCCTTATGCCACAACTAAGCTAATCATAATAAATTACTACATACTTATATAGCCCCTAAACTACCAACAAAGTCTTCCTCAGGAGTCAGGCCTGTTTTCTGAACCAAAGAATTACCATTACTACCAAGTGACCCAGCTGTATCCTACAATACCACCAGACTCTTTGTCATTTTCACAAAGTGATAGAAAAAAAAATCAAAATCAGGCTCAAAATTGAAAACTTTAAAGGGGTACAGTCTTGTTAAATAAGCAAGAAGGATATACAGTATTGTCGATACACCCCTTATTCTGGAACCTGTGTGTGTGTGTATATATATATATATATATACACACACACACGACGCTGAACTGGAAAATGATTTAACAGATCCCATATTATTAATACGGGTATCCAAAAGCAAATGTTCCATTGGACTTGGACATATTGCAAGGTTTATAGACAACAGCCGTACTGGTGCACTTATCAAGTGGTATCCAAGAAACCAGAAATGACCAATCAGAAGACATTCATAATAGTCTGAAGACAAAATGTCAAACAATTCAGACCAAAATAGAGAATAACAACAAAATTGAGGAAAATATCAGATACTGTGGCGTGGTATATCCATGAAATACAACTGGTTAATAGCGAGATACAAAACTACAAACCTGGATTTGATTTTCCTTTCCACTTTAAAAATCTTCAAGGTGTAAACTGCCCAGTCGACTGGAGTTGTAGAATATGCCAACTGCATCTCTGCAGAGAGGTCATGTATGAAGGGGGTTTTGGCATTAGATAACCAACAATAGTTGATATGCCATAAAATCAAACCAAACGGTCAATCGATAACCAATAATGTAACCAATTGATAGAATGATGAACAAGTTGACGGCCAATGGTTACATCAAAATAATTCTCCAACACTGAAAACAAAGTCAACACAGGTTAGCAATCTAACAATTCTTTGTTTAAATTGTTTGTTATAGAATTTGTAACACGGTTGTAAATAGTCTTGTAGAAAGTCAAGTCTTTAATATTTAGAGGCTGGCAGGGGATCTCACAAAGTGAGGTGGATTACAACAGTTGCGGGAGTAGATGTATGAGATGTCAAAACATCCACTTGTAAATGATCTCGTAATAAGCTGAGTCTTTAGTATTCAGAGGCTAGCAGGAGATCTTCAGTTCAAGAGACATCACAAAATGATGTGCTTTGTCAACTGACAACGAAATCTGCAACACAGTTGTAAACACTCTAGTAGTTAGTCAAGTCTTCAGTATTCAGGGGCTGGTACAAAGTTTCAAGTTCAGTAGGTCTTGCAAAGGGATGTGGATACCAGCAGTAATGAAAGTAGACTGCTAAAATGTCAAAATTCCCAGCTTATATTAAATCCGATGTTCAATCAACACGGGGTTTGGGCTACGTGTGGAGCTTATTTATCTCTCCATCTTAAATGTCAATTTTTTTCATCATTCCAGTTTTCTTTAAAACAGCTTTTCCAAATTTGGAGAATTGTTCAAACTTTTTTTTAGTGGTCAGAGGGCTAGATCTACCTTCTCAACTCCAACCTACTTTAATTTTCTGAAACCAGGTATGGATGAGAGATATCATCTTAGACGTCCCTTATTCCTCTGATCATTTATATTCAACCTAGCCTTCATTTTGGTGTGTGGACACAACTGGCTTGATAAAAAATCTAATTTTCAAGATGTATAAGCAGAGGGGAGGTCCCAAAAATTATCCACCAACCAATATTTTCCTATCAAATTGCATTAGAAAAATATCTGGGTGGCCAAACAATCTTACCCGTTTCTGATAATTTCAGAAATAAAACACACAACCCCTCCTACCTACCAATTCAGTTTACTCATTTTGTCCAACAAGTATTTTCTGTGTCTGGAAAATAATAAGCAATTTAGCTTTTTTTTATCAAATTACATTGGAAAAATGTCTAGGATCAACAACCTTGTTCCTTCCTGATAATTTCCTAAATCACTCAGTCGGACTTTCTTTGCCTGAGTCCAGCCCTTTGTCTTAGTTATTCTGTCTTTTGGGTCCCCCAAATGTTTTCTTAATCCAGCACTTAGATTTACACCACAGGACAACCCTACTTTTTTCATTTACTCTTAAATGTTCTTTTTTGGAGGGGAAAAAAAAAATTTTTTTTTAAATACATGAATATAAAAAATAATTTTTTTTTCTTCAAGAATTACTCATCTGTCTGCAATTTCTGAAATCAAATAACCATTTTTAAACACTGAGTTAGAAATCCAAAAAGTAACAAGTACAATTCTAAGGTCACAAGTCAATTTTGTTGAAATTTGGTTGGGAATTTGTTTCATTTCAAAGAAAGTTTTAATGTTGCTGAAGTTTATTTCCATTTTAGCTTAAAAATGGTCCAAAGTGTCAAACCCAGAAATCAAATTAAATTATGTCTGCAGAAATGATACAATCAATTGCAGGGGAGAGAGAGAAAAATTCATCAAACAATTCATTTTAAGTTCAGGCTTCTTGGCTGATAGGCAAATCTAGACGAAACTCAGCACATGGATTCTTTTGATCTTGTCTGAACATGTCAATCAATCAGAACAAAAATCTATGAATTTGATTTTATAATAATTGTAAAAGTTGGCGATTGTAGTCAAGGGTGACCTGAAGGCTCCCTTTTCAATAGCTACAACACCAAGGTGTAAGAGAGGGCGCTACTCCTTCCTCCAGATTTCTTCACTTTACCCTTGATAGGTACCTTATAATGCCGAGTGTTAAATAAGGAAGTATCAAGTACCATTTTTTTTTTAAGTCTTTGGTATGACTCGACCGGGGATTGAACCCTGGTCTCCCGGGCCATTGGTGAACATTCTACCCACTGGGCCAATGAGCCAGATTTTATAATAATAGGATGTTCTATGAAATCAGATTCTTTAATGAAGGAAGAAAGAAAACAGAAACACCTGAACAACTTCTGATATGTTATCATGTAAAGTTCGTTAAGGGGTTAAAATCAGTGAACTGAGTTTAAATTCCATTTTAAATGTTCATCTTTATTTTGCACGTGAAATATCTTATCTCTGGTAGATAATAATATTTGTATTTACCCAACCAAAAAACCGAATGTGACACAAGGTCAATTTTAAAGAAGATTAAACTGGTTTGAATTCATTCTTCCTTCTAAACAGGCCACCTAACCACATGATGCATTTTAATATCCTTAACCATAATTTCCTTCTCCTAAATGGGTCACCTAACCAAGCCCAAAGAGCCAAAACTACTCTATTATTATCTAATGCACTAAGTAAGGGATGTTTTAAAATCTCGTTCCTCAACCAAATCTTCAAATTTGCCGCTTTAAACGGGTGGCATTCTTATCTATCCCACAAATTGTACAAGAAACAATAATAATCTCAACACGTACATTTTTTCCCTGACCTTCAACTTATTCTCTAACTAATCTAAGCTGGGTGAATAGTTGGATTCATATCTTTCCCCAAAGGTAATAACAATATGTGAAATACAAACAGCCTCATCCAGGAATTTAAACTCGAGTCTCTTGGTCAATTTCCTATGACGCCCATTATATCACAAGTGCCTCCAGGTAAGTAGGTAAGTATTGAAGAAAAATGTAGAATGGCATATCAACCTCCAAGGGTTATTTAATGCTAAAGCTATCTTGGAGAAGAACAATAATTGTACTATTTACCCCATAGCCATGAGAGGAATAAGGGATAGGGGTTTGTACCTTTCCCAAGGGTATTAGGCTGAAAGTGAACACAATGGCACAACTAGAATTAGAATCTGCTTTCTACGATCCAGCAGGGATTGCCAACTTATTATGTTGAAGACCAACTGTTTTTTGTAGCAGGTGGGCCTTGTAAATCAACTATATATACAACACTATTAGGGGAATCATGTGATTTGGGAGAACAAAAAATAATAAAAATAAAAAGGATGTAAGGACCATTTCATCCGGTATTTTTCAAACATCAACACTGGAGAAACAATTAAAAGTGAGAAGTTAAACTGGGATTATAAAGCACTGTTTATGTTTGACAAATACTGGATGAAATGGGTACTTATATCCTTTTTATTATTTTTGTTCTCCCAAATCACATATGATTCCCCTTATAGTATGATCATATAATTTGTCCAGTACCAATAATTTGTTCAAATATATATACACACACACACACACACACATATATATATTTTATATATATATATATATATATATATATATATATATATATATATATATACACACATATAAAAAAATAGTGATCTGAATCACAGTCTAACGTAAAGTTGGACGGGTTTCGATCCAGGCCCCGAGCATCCTGCGTGTCTAGCCACACTGAAGAGTTCTGATAGAATGAAACAGTCTGTCTGTGGATGACTATATATATATATATATATATATATATATATATCAGCCGGGTTCGAAACCCATTCAACTTTACGTTAGACTAAGTCTCAAGCGGACTATGTTAGATACCTTAAAAATTCCCTTAGCTATGTAGCAACAGCAGCAGCATCAGTTTATTTATAAATAAACTAACGCTGCCGCTGTTGCTACATAGATACCTTAAAAATTCCCTTAGTTAACGTTAAGTTCAATGGGTTTCAAACCCGGCTTTTATATATATATATATATATATATACACACATACATACATATATATATATATATATATATATAAATAAATTTCCAGACTTTTTTCGTATGGGCACTTTTTTTTTTTTTAAGTAAAGCAAATAAAACACACCAAAATCATCGGAATCTTGTTTGCAGTCTTTTCTCCAACTCAGTTCAGTCTCTATAGCAGTTAACTCCAAATATCGGCTAATAATGATTTCAAATCACATTTACTCTATAGATGATATCTACACTGACACTGTTTCACAAGGAAGTAGATAAATGAAAACTTGGTCAAACCACGTTTCCACAATTAACTTATCTGTCCAGGAAATAGTACCAATAAAATAATGTTTTTACCAGTGCTCATATTGCAATCTTGTTGATATCATTTTGTAATCAAATCATTTGACCATTCAAATGATTGCAAATTTTAACAGCACGTGTAAGTAAGTAAAGTTGGCGACCGTAGTCGAGGGGGACCAGAAGACTCCCTTTTCAATAGCTACTACACCGAGGTATATGGGAGGGCACTACTCCTTTCTCTGGATTGCTCCACTTTACCCTTAATACATATTTATATTGCTGAGTGTTAAGCAAGGCAGTATCAAGTACCATTTTTAAAGTCTTTGGTATGACGCGACCTGGGATTGAACCTAGGTCTCCCGGACTATTGGCGAACACTCTACTCACTAGACCAACGAGCCGGTCTTACAGCACGTGTAGAAACAACTAAAAATTTTGTACCTAATGTTTAAATACCTTTTCTTTTCCAGTAAATAGCATTTCTATCTGCTAAAAGAAAAGAAAAAAAAATATTAAGACATAAAATTTTGAGTTGTTTTTACATAAGCTGAAATTTTTGGTGAACGTTTGAATGAGATTTGGTCAAGTTATTCCATTATAGAATGATATCAATTTTTTAGAAACACCCTGGATATCTCAATTTTTGGAAACACCTGATAATTTTTTTAAATTAAAATACAAAACACTAAGTCATGAGGTGAGTAAAAATTTTAGTTTTTATCTTGCTCAAATATTATCCAGTAGGTCAGTATTTGAGCACTTTTTTTTGATTAAAGAAAAAATAAAATAGAAATTTCTAACACACACACACGTTAAAAAGCTGGAAAGTTCTGCACACACATCCACAAACACACCTATAATAACATGCTTTATATTCATGTTACTTGAGGGGAAAAAAAATGAAATAAAATAAGCCCAGATTTCTACTCTTTTTTTTTTTTTTTTTTGGCAGATCAACATGACAACATAATTTATGTTTTTATATACGTTTATTTATACATGTTCTTTACCAAAAAAATGTCTAGCAGACATTTGATAGCTGATGGCCTCCTGCACTACGGGAAGTTTTGGCATTTAACAAAATGGAGAATCGTTTGTTGCAACAAAATCTGGATCTGGCAATGTGCAGCCGCAAAGGCTTCTACCCAAGTGAGCAAGTTGTAAAAGTTAACCATTTTTAACTTTGCTCAGCAGGGTGGATTGAAATTAAATATGGAAGGGCAAGTTTGTGGTTTTTCATCATAAAAATTAAATTAAAAATAAAATGAAAAGCACAGTACAGACAAAGTATTTTTTCTTTTCTTTTTCTCTCTGTTTTTGTTTTGTTTTTTTCTTTTTTAACTGGAATTGTTTAAAATAACAATACGGATGTTTGATCGAACTTAGCTGAGGTCATTGGATGCAAGACTCGGATTAACTTCCAAGAAGCAATCATCAACCATTTTCTTGCAGTAATAATGGAAAAGTTGTTCTCCTTTCTGGATAGCATCATTTAAATCAATTTTGATGCTGAAAAAAAAAAAAAAAATACAATAAAAATGAATTTTTTTAAATTCCAAGAGAAGCAATGAAAAAAAGATTTACAGTGGATTTCAATTAAGAAGACATCAGCACCAATAATTTTAGACCTAAAAACCAGCTGATACAATAAACCAAACAAAACAAATAGTTTTCTATGAAAAGATAAAATAAATTTGTGTGAGAAGCAAGGGAGGTAACTTAGTTAACCAAAACCTGGAATATTTTTCAATGTGATTATTTCACATGCAACTTAATGTTGGTATGTTTTTAATCACGTCAATTCTTATGGGTTATTTAATGCCGAAGTCGATAGTTATTTGGTTTCAAGTAACTTATAATAATTTCTTAACTATAATAGCTTCAAGGTAGATTGTTTGTCTGATAGCATATCAGCCCTTGTGGGTTATTTAATACCAAATCCTGTTTATGCATATATATTAGATATGATTTGTAAACAAATAGTTAATAGGAAACATGGGAAAAATGGTAGGAAACTTGACAATGAAAGGGTACTCCACATTCCCCCAAACTCCAGGGTCATCAGAAGGTTTAGTGTCATATCCAGGATATGTATTGGAGGAGGGTCTTATCCCCTCTGGAGAAATGCAGTCAGCATATTTTACAGCCCCAGCCAACTGGACTCTAATATAGCTTCAAGTAAATATTCTTAATACAAATAATTTGCACAGTCATGGTCAACTAGTAAATACAGCCCCACATGTCACATTTCAAGACTGAAAGCTCATAGACTGAAGTAATGTAGACAAAAAAAAAAAAAAAGATCCATTCATGGCCACATATGAAATTGACCTAAAAAGAAAATTAACTTTAAAAATTGAACAGGGAAAATAATATAATCCTGTTGGTAGAATTTATCTGAGATCATTTTTATTCCTTTCAACATTAAAATATATATTTACACTTTGACCACGAATAATAAATGGTTGTGAATTACCTTGCTTTTATGATTTTCAAATGCCTATACAGCCTGTTTTATTTATAGATAGAAACTTTTTTTCTTTTAAGAAATGTAATTATAAAAAGTTTGTAAACAACAAAAAAATAATTAAAAAATGATGTGGTAATACAAAACAAATACTAGTAAAAAAACAAAAAAAAAAAACAAACTTACCAACAATTTCTCTATAAATCAATTTTCTTTCGACCTTTGCCCTTTTTTAAAAACATTTTAAACTACATAGTTATGTTGTACTTTTTGTTCCCCTCAAAGTTATCAAGTAAAATGTTAAATACATTCATATTGCCTAAATGATTGTCAGCAACAACAGCCCAAATAAAAAATCCAGTATTTATAACTTGAAAAAAATACCTTTCAGAATCTCTTGAGAAATCCACTCACCATTAACTGTTACTTCAGGGCAGACTTTAATGACTAATGGTAACTGGATTTTTAAGACCAGTGATTATAAATATTCCTTTATAAAGTTCATAATTTTTATTTGCATTAATGTACTCCCCACAATGAAATTGTGTTCCTTTTTGAAGGTACATTTCATCTACCATTAAAACCCAGTCTGGAGAAAGATGACCTTTTTCCAAGAGCAATTTCTGCACCTGTAATTGTTTCTATACCACCTCTTTAAATTTTTTGGGGGTGTCCTCGTGGTGTAATGGTTAAAGCGATGAACTGCGGAATCGTAGTACGCGAGTTCGTACTCCAGTCGCGCTATTACGTTCACTTTCGGGCAAATACCCTTGGGAAAGGTATGAACCCCCTTATTCTCCCTTCAGCTATGGATAAATAGTAGGACGGACTAGGTTCTTCAGCCTTGGTGAGGCAACTAGTCTAGGGGAAGGAAAACTCTGAATTCAAACCTGTTAAACTCCGCTTAAAAATTGACCTTGTGTCATATCCTGCCCGAGCGGAGGGGTTGGTAAATAGTACCTCTTTAAATTTTCTCTAAAAAAGTAAAACATGGTAATGAAAACTTTTCCTGAAGTAACTTGTAGGCTTGTTTAGATGTATAGCACAGTAATTAGGCATAACGTATTAGTTCTGCAGAAAATGAAGGACAACCTTTTTGTAATGTTGTCTTTTTGGTAACTCTTTTAGAATTGCGTATGGGTGTTCTTCCACCACATTTTGCATGTAGTTTGCAAAATTTTCTAACATGTTAAATCTTCTAAGTTTAACACTGTGTCCATGTATAAACCCCTGCGGTAATGGTATAGAGTTTTCATCACACTGGAATTAAATGTAAAGATTCAGATACCATCTTTTATAGAAGGAAAATGTTTATATTAAACGTAAAGATTCAAATACCATCTTTTATAGAAGGAAAATGTGTTTCAAGATCAAAGAATATAATCTTCTGTTTTTTGTTTTTTAAATTCAAGACCGTTAAGACAAAACTTTCCTTCTTCCAAATGATTAAAATCCTTTATCGTATCACAACAGAAAGAAAATCTTAAATTCATCTGGTCAATGAATAATCCATCATAGTTTCTGAGGCTTTCTTAATTCTGTTCTCGTCAGCAAAAGAGACGATTTTCTTATTTTTTCTGAAAGGATAGTAGTAATTGAAAGTTTGTTTCACTTTCCTTTCACAATAAATTTTTCATCAAAATGTTTGATACAAAAAAATGAATTTTTCAGAGGAAACCACTCATTACAGTTGACAAATTTCCCCCATTTCTCAAGAAGATTGGGTTTTCCAATAGGAAAAGAAAACATCAATACTTTTTCTCTATTGGTATGATATCCACTAGAACAGCCAAATGCAACACATTTGTTAACCATTTTTGGTAAACAAAAACAGCATCTATAACCAAAATGGGCCGCATAGGCGATTGAAAATCATGAAAGCAAATTGAGTCACAACTGTTTATAATTTGTCAATCAGTAAAAGACGAAGTGTAAATATGAATTTTCATGTCGAAAGGAATAAAAATAACGTCGGATAAATTCTACCAACATGATTATATTATTTTCTCTGTTCAATTTTTAAAGTTAATTTTCTTTTTAGGTTAATTTCATATGTGGCATTTTTTTTTTTTTTTACATTACTTCGGCCTGTTAGCTTTCGGCCTTAAAATGTGACATGCAGGACTGTATTTACTAGTTGGCCGTGGGACAGTTATAATTTCAATTCTTCCTATTACTAATAATTTTGATAAGTAATTATACCAAAATATTGATTACTTTTTCTGTTTTTTTTTTTTAATGCCAAAATCAATTTGTCAATTATGATTGGTTTTCTGGCATGTCAACCCTTGTAAGGTTACTTTAGACCAAAATCACTGCAACAATTCTGATTGGATGATGTTTACAGAATGTTGTTTACATGGTTTCAAGTAATTAATTATCTTTAGTAAACAAACATCACATCAAGTAATTATTCTTAACACAAATAATTTGTACACATACATGTGTAATATAATAGCCGAGGGATTTCGTTTCATGCCTTTGGGTTTAGTTAGGCTGAGAACCTTTTGGTTCAATGCATGGGTTACTTGGGTGCAACATTAACGCAGGTGTTCACGTGTGCAGACAGAGCGGACGTGTCACTCAGAGGTGTCACAATAGCCCAGATGGGAAATGGGGCTAGAGGGTGCGGGTGGCATCATGCACCGGAAGCAATTTGAAAAAGTCAGTTAGTTGAATTGAGTTCTGCCTCGGGAGAAGACGGTTGGCTTTCACTTGCTCACCGAAGCTAGGCCAGTGGCCTTGTGGTGGGTGCCCCATGTGTTGTGGGGGCAGATGGAAAAGTCATCATAGAAAGATTGTGCATCTCTCTTCCTTATGTCGAAGAACCTTTAAACTCAAAGGTAATAAAAAATTTCGTACCTAAACTAAGAAGTCGTTACGTGTTTTTCGTGTTTCGGGATTCTTATGTTCTATGTATACATGTTATGAACATTCTATGTACGTTTCACACATGGCCATATCATGACTATGTCACATATGGCTTAAAATATTTTTGATACTAATAATTTCTATATCATAATAGTTTCCATTAACTATTTCTATTTAATAATTATTTCTTTTCACACAGTTATATGCTTTCAAGTATTCCTAAAATTAATAAAAATAATTTTTGAACAGATCTATGTGACCCCTAATAGATAGTACCAGTCCAGGTCAGAGTGGACCTGAGAGGAATGGCAAAAGGGAATGACTCCACATTACCCCAGAGCTCCAGAATGGTAGCTTCACCACCAGATACAATTCAATGTCATACCCACAATACAGTAAATATAATTATACCAAGGATCAAGTTGTAATAAACTCTAATCACTAATTTTAAAGCAACTTACACCAACTGAGACTGGCTCACTGGCCTAGTGGGTAGAGTGTTTGCCAATGGCCCAGGAAACCTGTGTTCAATCCCAGGTCACGTCATACCAGAGACTTTAAAAATGGTACTTGATACCTCCTTGCTTAACACTCAGCAATATAAGGTATGTATCAAGGGTAAAGTGGAGTAATCCAGGGAAAGAAGTAGCACCCTCCCCTACACCTCAGTGTAGTAGCTATTGAAAAGAGAGCCTTCTGGTCGCCCTCAACTATGGTCGCCAACTTTACTACTTCTACCAAATTGGAAGTCACCCTGATCCAATTGTGCATATTCTCCTTTGGAGGAGCTTGTAGTGCAATGGTTACTATCATAGGAAATGAGCAAAGAGAACCAAGTTCAAATCCTGGATGAGTGTTTGCATTTAACAAAATACTAATAACCTTGAGAAAGATAGTAGGGCAGACTGGGTTCTTTAACCTTGATATGGCAACCAGTCTAGAAGGAAAACAGTTATATGATTTTAATTAACTAATAACAACAATAATAATCTAGCTTCCCATAGAAATTCTTAATACAAATATTTTGTATACAATTATAGCTCCAAACTAATTATTCCTATCTAATAATCCTTTTTTGAACAGAGTAATAGCATTTCAAGTATTCCTAATACCAAATATTTTCAAAAAACATTTCAAATCATCAATTTTTTTTTCCTATTAAAAAAAATTTATATATAAATGTCAAGATCATAAACTGAAAGGTTTATAACAAAAAGATTAACCCTTTAAAAGAGAAAAATAAAACAGGGAAAAATAAAAAGAAAGGGAAAAATTTTTTTAAAAAAGGAATAAAAATAAAATAAAAAAGGGAAAAAATAAAAAAGTTACAATGACTAAAATGTTATCTTAAAATAGCAACTAATCCAAATCAAATGTCCTAATTCAAATTATTTGAAAAAAGAAAATTTCTAAAAAGAATTTTCTGACCTGTTCATTCCAAGATAAATGTCTTCAAGTGATGTCCATTTGAAGATTTCTTCCCTAAGTTCAAGTAAAAGGGCTGCACACATGAATATATCAAATGAATAGGGAGGTTTATCCATTGAAGACACCATACGCAAAATGCCACCTACAAGAAAGGAAAAAAAAAACAAATAAAATTGTTAAAATCATTTGTTCTGAATTGTTTTTATATTTAAGTTAGGACAACTGACAGTCATCAATGCTTGGTAACTGTCAGTTTCTCACCATGACAGTAATCAAGTACCACTGACCATGTCTACACTTAAATGCATATAGTCGAGGTGATTTGAAGGCTCTTTTTTGATAGCTACTACACCAAGGTGTAGGGGAGGGCACTACTCCTTTCCCAAGATTGATCCACTTTACCCTTAATCTGTACCTTATAATGCTGAGTGTTAAGCAAGGAGGCATACTTTAACAATAATATGAAGCACTCTTTATTGATAAATATAGCAAGCTGGATTATCAACATTTATAGCAAATAACACACATACACACACACACATTTTATCTATAATTTTATTCTATAATTCTGACAGTATGAAAAAACCCAGATGATACAATTTATAAATAAAAAAAAAAAATTACACAAATTAATATATGGGAAAAAAATGCCATAAAAAAGATGATCTGGTTAAGTGAAACCTCGGTAGATTACTTCTGATTCTAAGTATTCGTGTTTGTGTGTATATATATATATATATATATATATATATATATATATATATATAGGCAGCATTTCTTCATTAATGCAAATTTCATTAAACATAATAGACATTTTATGTCTACATATTTTCTTCTGGATCCGTTTGAATTCCCGTATTACTTTTATCGTATTCGGGGGGAATTGATTTATGTATTGTCCATAGTTGTATGTAGCCCTAGTACTTTCTGTCATTTAAAAGCAAACACCATAATCTTCAACGGCAAAGACGCCCTTACAAAGTAGTAATATGCTAAAACAAAAGTTACATAACTTTTGAAATAGAACCTCCCCTGATGATGGCCCAAAGTCGGGCAGAAAGTACTAGGGATACATACAACTATAGACAATACATAAATCAATTCCCCCCGAATACGATAAAAGTAATACGGGAATTCGAACGGATCCAGAAGAAAATATGTAGACATAAAATGTCTATTATGCTTAATGAAATTTGCATATATATATATATATATATATATATATATATACACACACACACACACATTTATATATTGTTCTTTGCATTGTTTTATCCATTTCTGATGTCACCCTACTGGGTAAATAAGATCAGGGTGAAAAGCATTTACAATGATAAAAGATATGCTCAAGGCAAAGGACTCTACATGACAATCTCTTCAATAGTTCTGATTTGCCTGCCGTGTTTATATACAAGCAAAACACGACTTACCACAAAAAAAAAAAAAAGAACAAAGACTAAGCAAGGCATAGAGAGATATGAAAAGATCCATGCTGGGAATATTGTTGCAGGAATGCATTTGGTTTAGTTCATTTTTTTTTTTAAATCGCATATCAACTTTCATAGGTTATTTAATGCCAAAGACATCCGAGTAGAAAAACCAGTGATACTATTTAACTCATAGTTGGAGGGATAAAGGAGTTCATGCCTTTCTCAATCATATTAGTCCAAAAAGTGAACAAAGTAGCATGATTAGAATTCAAACTCACTTACTTCAAGGTCAAAGGTCAGCATTTTAACCATTATACCACAAAGACTCCATGCGCACTTAAAGTAGGATAATTTGGGAGCAGAACCAAGAGAAGGATCTGATTGCAGAATATCAAAAACAGAAGTTCTGCAAGACTAGACATATCGCTAGGTTCACAGACAAGAAATGAACCCATACAGTTATCGAGTGATATTAAAAAGACCAGAAATGATCATTTAGAAAACCTACACAAGGATGAGAAGATTATCTTGTCAAACGAACGATTCAGGTCAATATTAAGACAGATAAAATGTAAATGCATTGTGGCCAGCAATGGGGTAAATATTAAACAGTCTGGCCCATAAAAAGGAAAAATATGATATATTTATACATCAAGTTGCACGGACAACATGGATTTTCTCTCTCCATCCATCCCAATCATCCACTGTTCCTGGCACATCTTCCAAACTACATCCTGTGTCCGTACAGAGCTGATCTAAATAAGTTCTTGCAGGTCGGCCAACACAGGCACATCCTTGTGTAGGGGTCCATAGAAAAATTTTACACGAGTTAACCCTTGCTTCTCCAGTAATGTCCAGTGACTAAATCAAATTTAAGGACAGTAAGATTGTTGGGTCAGTTACAAGTTCCTCTCACTTGTAAATCCAAAAGCGTTCTGTGTGTTGAAATCAAAACAGAGATGGTATTTTAAAAGAATACAAAACACACAAACTATTTCAACACTGTTCCTTAAAATTTCAGGTGTATGAAACCATGCTCATCAGAGGGTCCAGTTATCATATTTACCCAACCCCTCCGCTCGAGCAGGATATGACACAAGGTCAATTTTTAAGCAGAGTTTAACAACAGGTTTGAATTCAGAGTATTCCTTCTCCTAGACTAGTTGCCTTACCAAGGCTGAAGAACCCAGTCTGCCCTACTATTTACTCATAGCTGGAGGGAGAATAATTGGATTCATACCTTTTCCAAGGGTATTAGTGCTATGTGAAATGCAATCAGTCTCGTCCAGGATTTGAACTCGTGTTGCAGTGTCCATTTCCTATGATGATAACCATTACAGAGGGTCCAGTTATGGCTTGTGAAGATATCTCAAAAATTAATTTTTTTGCCTTCTTAACACCTGGATTTTGACATTATGATTAATCCAGACTAATATCCTGATCATTGTAAGATATGGAATTATTACTATTTACATGCTTTGAACTATTGTCTTTATATAGTCACAATATTTTCATACTATTGTCTTTAGGAATATTAACAAACTAGAATTCAAGCTTTAGAGCCCTATGTATTTGTTCTCTGAAATATTTAAACGATGAATTTAACCACATAGAAAACTCCTTTTTTTAACCTTCTATACCCCAAATCTTTTATACACTTTGCTAAATCTAAAGCCCTTAAAATTCAAAATGCCAACTCACAATCTTATAAAACTAGTCCCCCCCCACATTCATAACTTTACCAACGAATTCTTCTTTGAACGGCATAATAAACAACTTATATAAACTTGATATTAAAACTGCCTCTTTACCCTGTAAAACAAGCCATAATTTACTACACTCTAGTCCTCAATGCAACACAGTTTCAGATGCCCGTGTTTATCATATTCCTTGTAGGAATTGTAAATTAAAATATATTGGTGAAACATCTAAAAACCTTCACGCTCACTTGAAAGAACACAAAAGAGACATTAGAGTTGGTAATCTTAATAATGCACTTCTTCAACACATTTCTCAATCGGATCATAACTTTGATTTCAATTCGCCAAAGATACTCATTTACATTCACAACAAAAGACAGACAAATTTTTGGGGATGGTGCTATTTCATTTTGTAATTCCTTAAACAATCATACAGTTTTTTTACAATATTTCTCTTTAATTGCACAAATCCATTTTAAATAACTAAAGATGGAATATATTATAGCTAAGATTTTCCACACATATCATAATTTTACACTTTCTTTTTCTTCCTCCTTTTGATTTGAAATCTTTCCCAATGAACAAATGGAACATAAATTCTATACACTATTCCTAATAAGTCAAATGACGTAATTTTAAAAATAAATGCTGATTTACTGATTAAATGGCCAACTCTTTCCCAATATACAAATTTTCCGAAGGTTTTTGTATTTTTTAAACATCCATCATTGATTTAACATCACTGATATCATCCCACAGTTCTGATGATGGTTCATTCAAACCGAAACACCATAGTGTCATCTTTGTTTTTCAATAAATCTCTCCTTCTGCTTGGATTACCTTGCTATCAATCTCTCTCTCTCTCTATATATATATATATATATATATATATATATATATATATATATATATATATATATATATATAGGCACAGCAAAGTCCCAAAGGTTTAACAATTCACAGTTTACACTGGCATGCCATCTTCAGGCCTTTGGTCCCAAACTAACCAAGAAGAAATGTACAGAAATAGAACTCACTCCCAACAAACAGGAGTGCTAAGCTATCTCAAAGTTAACTAGTTATTATATGTTCATGTTTGTTTGGGTTTTATGGCATATCAACCCTTGTAGGTTATTTAATTTTTATACAAATAATCAGTTCTATTTCAAACAATTCAGTAAAGCATAAGTACACAGTTCAAGTGTCAAAAACATTTCTATTTCAGGCTATTCAATTTAGTCGAACAGTTCTAATTCAATCGATTTAGTTTAGTATATAAGTATAGTTTTTATTTAAACACAGTTAAATGTCAAAACGGATCTACTTTGAACAATTCAGCTTAGAGTAGTACAGTTTCAATGTAAAAAACAGTTCTATTTCAAGCAATATAGTTTAGCATAAGTATGCAATTTACGCATTTAAAAAGTTCTATTTCAAACAATTCAGTTTAGCATAAGTACAAAGTTTAATTGTCACAAACATTTCTATTTCAAGCTATTCAGTTTAGTCAAACAGTTCTAATTCAAACAATGCAGTTTAGTTCTATTTAATACATACATAGGGCCCTATTAGATGCTACCACTCTGGGCCAGAGTGGACCTGGGAGCAATGGCAATCAAAGGGAACTCTGCATTTCCCAAAGTTCCAGCATTACTGGAACCTCACCATTAGATTGTGTAGTGTCATATCTAGGACACTCGTTGGGGTGGGGTTTTTTTTACCCCTTTGCAGAGGTGCAGTCGGTGTATTCAGCCCTAGCTGACCAGGCAAGTGACCACATAGGGGTGGCCAGACCAACGGAAGGGAAACTTTACCCAACCGTAGTGTTATTCCATCAAGATAGTCAATCTGCTATTGAAAAAAAAAAAAAAAAATCATTTCAATTAAGTCTTCTTTTTTTATGCTGATGGCTTACTAACTAAAATCCATTGTATTTGGCTGGGAAAAATATTAGTGAAAAAAAATAATGATAAATGACCAAACTTTTAGAGATATTCTGTGTTCTGGTTAAAGTTACCTCCCTTGCTTCAAACAAGAATTTTCTTTTCTCTTTTTACAGAAAATTAATTGGACCAACTATTCATCGAGTCCAAAATCATTGATTTGCTTTGATTTCTTCATTTAATGGCATATCAGTTTTCGTCAGTTACTTAATGCCAATCCATCATTGTAGAAAGACAGTGGTAGTACAATATAACCCATAGTTAAGGAAATAAGAGGGTTCATACCTTTTCCCTAAGGGAATTAGTCTAAAAATGAATGTAATAACACAACTGGAGTTTCAACTTGCTTACTACAATGTAGCCTCTACATCATAGAGACTTTTTGTAAAATCATTTACGGTGATGGTTTATTAACTGGAATCCACTTTATTTGACAATGAAAAATACAAATTAGAAATTAATGAATGAAAAATCTTCATCCAAAAATGAACTGTTTTAGTTTAGATTTCTGTTCTTTTGTCTTTTTCAAAAACATTTTTATTATATCCTTATCTTTTAATTATCATTTTGGAACCTTTTTACTGATAGGAGCCAACTTGACTTGTTTAGGGTGACTGATAAGAATCTTAAAAAATTATATATGTTAGTTAAACAAGGAACAAATACTTGTAATCTACAAGTGTCTGGATAAATACTAGGGCGAGTCAAAATTTGGTATGTGCTAGTTTGTGGCTCATATATAACGTGACAGGAGTAGTTCAAATTATGGAAGATATTTGCCCTGGTTGGTAGTTATTATGGGAGTAGGCCAAAATGTTATCACTGCTTTGGAGAGTATCAGGCGAGCTTGACACATCTCACGGTCTATTGTGGTTTGTCATCTTTACAACTTCCACAAAACCATCCAGAGCATATCTGAATTGTGCCTCACATTATAGAAATATTACAAAACTTTTGACTCAATCAAGTATTAATCAAATCAGATACCTGAACTTTGTATCTTAAACCTATGAGATATTCTGGAGAAAATGAGTAGGGATATCATATACCATCAAATATAATCTGTAATTACTAATTTCTTAGTAAATTTTCTTTTAAGAAAAAAATCTGCAGGCAGATGTCACAAAGTGAATGATATATTGATGATATATATATATATTTGTCTAACCCTCTGTCACAAGGTCGATTTTTAAGCTGGTATGAATTCAGTGTTTTCTTTCTCTTAGACTGGATGCCTAACCAAAAAGAGCTTAAACTGGTCTATTAGCTTATCTATAGCTAGGAGTCTATGGGTAGAGTGTGACAAATTAATCTAAAGTCGAGTATACCCAATTTGAATTCAGAGTTTTCCTTCTCCTACATTGGTTACCTAAGGATAAAGAGCCCAGTTTACACTACTTTTTATCAATAGTTAATATGGGAAAAGAACAGATGGATTCATGCCTTTGCCAAGGGTATTAATATAAAGTGAAATACAAACAGATGCATCCAGGATTTGAACCCTGGTCACCAATTCCATTTCCTACAAAAATGATTATTAGGTTAAGCACACCTCGTAAATTGATGATATAAGAAAAGCAAATCAAACACACCAAAATCATCGGAATCTCGTTTGCAGTCTTTTCTCCGACTCAGTTCAGTCTCTACAGCAGTTAACTCCAAATATCGGCTGTTAATGATTTCAAAACATTTCAATGAATCTTCCAAATCAAATTCCCTCTTGAAACCAACAACCAACCACCTACAAATAACAAAATATGTCATAAGAAAACTCTCAAAAACAATGAAATGAGCAATAAGCTTTTCATATAACAGTAAGTAATCAAAGAAAAAATGTTAGCTTAAGTATCTACATTGGGTAAAAAAGGATTTGGATTGCAGATATAGCAAGACTTTATTTTACTATAAAAATGAATTGGAAATGATTTTTACTATAAAAAAATACAATACAATGATTTTTACTGCAAAATAAATTGGAAATGGTTTTTACTATAAAAAATACAATATAATGATTTTTACTCTAAAAATACATTGAAAATTATTTTTTCTATAAAAGATACAATACAATGATTTTTACAATAAAAATACATTGGAAATGATTTTTACTATAAAAATGCAATGGAAATGATTTTTACTATAAAAATGCAATGGAAATGATTTTTACTATAAAAATGCATTGGAAATGATTTTTACTATAAAAATGCAATGGAAATGATTTTTACTATAAAAATGCAATGGAAATGATTTTTACTATAAAAATGCATTGGAAATGATTTTTACTATAAAAATGCAATGGAAATGATTTTTACTATAAAAATGCATTGGAAATGATTTTTACTATAAAAATGCATTGGAAATGATTTTTACTATAAAAATGCAATGGAAATGATTTTTACTATAAAAATGCATTGGAAATGATTTTTACTATAAAAATGCAATGGAAATGATTTTTACTATAAAAATGCAATGGAAATGATTTTTACTATAAAAATGCATTGGAAATGATTTTTACTATAAAAATGCAATGGAAATGATTTTTACTATAAAAATGCATTGGAAATGATTTTTACTATAAAAATGCAATGGAAATGATTTTTACTATAAAAATGCATTGGAAATGATTTTTGATAAAAGAATGCATTGGTAATGATTTTTTTCTATAAAATTGCATTCAAAATTATTTCTTACAATAAAAATGAATTAGAAATTATCAAGAATTGAATCGCAGACATGGCATGACTAAACAAACATTAAGAAATCCCTCCAACTCATTAAATTTTTTTTTAAATACTGTCTACTTTACAATCTTTGTTGTCAATTAAAAATTTATACCAAATGGTTAAAAATGGCAATTGTTACTATAAAAAATAATTCAACAAATTAAATTTTAAATTAGTTTATTAAGTAAATATTATTCGTGGAAAATTTTTTTCTAGTTTTGTAGAGAAATATTTCTTATTTTTAGCATGGTGTGATTGTCACTGAGTAACCAATAGTTCCAGCTAGAAGTTAATAGATTTATCAATTTAAATATCTTTGATTTTTGTTCAGATTGTTAGTCCTAACTTAACAATACTATATACATTCATTTTACATCTTTAGCTTAGTGATCCTATGCTCATCCGAGTACTTGGTTATGATCTTAATTCCATGACACTACCACATACATTCTGGAATATTCCTCTTGAAAGAACCACAGAATGAGGATGACTCAATCTATCTTGAACTCTTCTGACAGGGTGATTTGTTGGAACAATTTGCCAGAGTTTTTATCATTAAGGGTTTTCAGACTATTGTCTGCATCTTTATTGTCATTTCCATAACGTTTCGGCTGTTATGTCCTCCAGCCTTCTTCAGGTGTTTGTCGAACTCAGGTATCTACATGGGACTTCGAACTACGTTCTTTATTGAATCCACGGAGTTTGATTCCGTTAGCCATAACCAGGTACAAGTGTTAAGTATTCCTGCAGTCAGGATTGAACCTGCAACCTCCAGATGATTGTCTCCTTAGGGAACCAACGCCTATAACCGTTACGCTGTGTGTCCTGCTAGATAATTTAGAGTAAATTTTTGGGACTTATAAACTTAATGCTTTCAACTTGACTAGGATTACTATTTTTATGATTTTTTTTTTTTTACCTCATATTCAGATTTTTTTTTAGACAGCTAATTTGCCTGGGTGTTGGTAACTCAAAGACAAGAAAAACTCTTAACTATTAACAACTATTTATTGAAACACAATGATGTAAAAATAATTAATATGTCGCTTTTAGTAGTATTTATATTATTATAGACATTCCTAATTGGCTAATTAATCACAGATCATCTTGTATTTATTCACTACTTTTTGACTGGTCAGTCAATCAAATGCGCTGATCAGCATCTGTAAGAAGAGTAAAGGAGGTGCCCATGGTGTAATGGTTATCGTCGCAGGATATGGACATGGCGACACGAGTTCAAATCCTGGACCTGACTTATTGCATTTCACATAGCACTAATACCCTTGGGAAAGGTATGAATCCAATTATTCTCCCTCCAGCTATGGGTAAATAGTAGGGAAGACTAGGTTTTTCAGCCTTGGTGAGGCAACTAGTCTAGAAGAAGGAAAACTCTGAATTCAAACCAGTTAAACTCCGCTTAAAAATTGACCTTGTGTCATATCCTGCCCGAGCGGAGGGGTTGGTAAATATGATCTGTAAGAAGAGTATCCTTTCCACAAATAAGATTTTAATTAGCTATCCAATCAAACCACAATTTAGAGGCTTTGTTAATTAAGGCTCCTCATGCATGCCTTTTGTGAGGAGTTTTGATAGATCTGACCTTTAATTCTGATGCAAGATTTCACTAAATAAAAATATTTCTTTAACCAGAAATAAGTTTCAAAAGAAATTTTTACAATATCCTTTTATACAAAGGAAGTGTATTTCAAAAGAATTCTTTGCAGGTTGATTTTATTCACACCTGCAATTATCCTGACCTTTGCTGCTGAATTTTGAGTCATCCTTAATTTCTAAAAAAAAAAAAAAATTTCACAAATAAATCTTTAGCACCAGCGAATCATCCTACATAGTGTCACAGTTTAAAGAATTATTGATGTGCCAAATTTCCAATTATTTTACTAAGATAAATAATTTAGAAACTTTTCTTTAAAGATTGGAAATTTATATCCTGTACAATTAGTTGTGACTTGCAGCAAAATGACTTCTGAGGAACTAATGTTTACCATTCTTTTATATATATATATATATATATATATATATATATATATATACATACACACACACACACACAATATAAATTAAGTCTGTAAATAGACTTAAAAAGAATAATCCAAAAAAAATTTCTGTTCAAATCTATCTGAAGAGCCAGTCAATAGACTAGTAAAATAAATTTATAATGGAGTATATTTAGTAATTTTCTTGTTCTTAATGAGATACAAGTAAAGCTGGTGACCATAGTCGAGGGCAACCAGAAAGCTCCCATTTCAATACCTACTACACCGAGGTGTAGGGGAGGGCACTACCCCTTTCCCAGGATTGCTCCACTTTACTCTTGATACGTACTTTATATTGCTGAATGTTAAGCAAAGAGGTATCAAGTACCATTTTCAAAGTCTTTGGTATGACTCAACCTGGGATTGAATCCAGGTCTCCCAGACCATTGGCAAACACTTTACCTACTAGGCCAATGAGCCGATTCACGAGATATATATTTACTATAAAAAATACTTGAAGTCATAACTATGCATATTATTTATATTAAGAATAGCAACATGAAGTTAGAATAGTTTACAAATTATAAATGTATTACTTTGGAGGTGCCAGTGGTGTAATGGTTATCGTCGCAGGAATTGGACACGGCGACACGAGTTCAAATCCTGGACTGATTGCATTTCACATAGCACTAATACCCTTGGGAAAGGTATGAATCCAATTATTCTCCCTCCAGCTATGGGTAAATAGTAAGGCAGACTAGGTTCTTCAGCCTTGTGAGGCAACTAGTCTAGGAGAAGGAAAACTGAATTCAAACCTGTTTAACTCCGCTTAAAAAATTGACCTTGCGTCATATCCTGCCTGAGCGGAGGGGTTGGGTAAATATGATAAATGTATTACTAAGCATTTTCTAAGACACTTATTTAGTATTAAAATAATTCGACACCAATATTAAGCAGCAACCCATTCAGTGGTATTATGATGAGAGGGTTATCTATTCAAGTTTGAAATCTATAGTTATGGAGTTGGGAAGGATTGAAGTGTGCATTAGTCCTCTAAATATCTTTATAAATTATGCATCTTATTATACAGGAAAAGATGATAAGTTATTTGAAACCATATAATTGTTGACTTTGTCATTAAATAAACCAACAAGAGTTGGTAGGCAGTAAAAACAATCAACATTAAGTTCAATGTGAAATAATCTTTTGATGGTAATTTCAACTTTTCCAAAAATTAACAAATAATTTTCTTTAATGTCAAAAACCTTTTCTGAATCCAATAAATATAAGATATCAAACTATTTGGCTATCAATAGATGACCAGCAAATTCTTCCCAATTATTGATCGAGATTTCAAATAATGAATATTGCAAACTTTACCTTTGACAGCAGACCATACTTAAGTTATATTTTGTCAAGTGACAACGGACTTCAGCATCAACTTCATTCAGCAATTGTTGGACTTTGTCTAAAGGTTAAAAAAAAAAAAAAAAAAAAAAAAAAAAACACCTTTATGTTAAGACTGAAAACATTAACATTGGATTTAGAGATATACTAAAGAAAATAGATAAGTAAAAAAAAAAAAAAAGCTCAAATCAATGTCAATGATATTAAATACAAATATTTAAAAATAATCTTTTTTTTCAATTACTAATATGAAAGCTCATTTTTCTTTCATCTTATATCTCTTGCTTTTACACCTCATAGTAATAGTGTTGTGTGAATTTCTTAGATGAAGCAATGTGAATTATTATTAATTTTTGACTAGTATTTCTTTCATCTTATTTCTCTTGCTTTTACACCTCGTAGTAATAGTGTTAAGTTGTGTGAATTTCTTAGATCAAGCATTGTCAATTATTATTAATTTTTGACTAGTATTTCTTTCATCTTATTTCTCTTGCTTTTACACCTCGTAGTAATAGTGTTAAGTTGTGTGAATTTCTTAGATCAAGCATTGTCAATTATTATTCATTTTTGACTAGTATTTCTTTCGTTTTATTTCTCTTGCTTTTACACCTCGTAGTAATAGTGTTAAGTTGCATTACTACAAGGTGTAAAAGCAAGAGAAATAAGAGGAAAGAAATACTAGTATTAAATAATAATGAAAAATCAACTTAAGTTTTCTAATCTTAAAATGTAAGCAGAGTATGTGACAAATTCTAACCAACTTCTTTCCAGTTTATCCAAGAAATTAAAAGAACTTAATGTCTTACCCATTTTTCTTACCAGCCCATCTTCTTTAAATTCTTCTTTTACTGTATCCATATAAGATTGAAAACACCAATAGGCCAATGGCTGAAAAAGAAGTTTGACATTTTATACAAATGATTAGAAAACCAAATTATATATAATCATATTGAAACGTGTCAGATCCTTTAAGGACTTAATCAAGACTCTTTACAAAGATAGGTCAGTGCCGTAAGATCAGGGAGAAACTTTAACCAAGATAGAGATGGTTTATTGATTTTAATAGCTAACCAACCTATATGGGGTTATTTTATGTTGAGAGTTTAAAAAAAAAAAAAAATCACATACATAAGCTGTTCAAATACTTCTAAGCCTTGCCCAAAAAGAAGAACCCTAGATGAACATTTTTTGTTGAAACCCAGTCCATTAGGGCTGTAGAATATACTGACTGCATCTCTGCAGGGGGATAAGATCCCCCCCCCCAATGACTGTCCAGGATATGATACTAAACAATCTGATGGCGAGGTTCCAGTCCTGGAGTTTTGGGGATATGGAGTACCTTTTCATTGCTATTGCTCCTAGGTCCACTCTGACCTAGAGTGGTTGCATCAGAGAGGGTTCTATTTATGGGTCAAAAAGAACTGTTCAATTATTTAAACTGCAAACAAATAACTTATGTTCAATTGTTAGAAATAAAACTCTTTGACCATTCAACTGTGTGTAGACAAATGACTAATGTTTAATTGAATTGTTACATAGCAATCCTTGAAATCCTTCAACTATGTGCAAACAAATAATAATAAATAGAATTATATGTGTTAGAAATACTTGAAACTTTAACTGTGCACAAAAGAATGAGCTCAGGCTTATTTTAAAATCTTATAACAAAATGTGTTTACAAATCATATATTAGTTTTTATACATATTTAATAGCATAGATGCTTATCTGCGACCACTGGTTTCATGCTGTCTTTACATGGCAATCATCAGCCAGAAAAATTATACAGCATTTAAGTCTACCACTAACCCTCCAAGTAAAATAGTGACAACCATAAACTGTTGTGTGTGTGTGTGTATATATATATATATATATATATAATGCCAAATCCCCTTTTTATATATATATATATATATATAAAGGGGATTTGGCATTAAATAATCTACAAGGGTTGATACGTCATAATACCAAACCAAACCAAACCACTTTCGTTGTGACAACACATTACCACTTGTAATAAAACTAGAAAAACTAATTCAGATTTTCCAACTTTCAAAAAGTTCTTAGCCTCACCAAGAAAGAAGAGCCATAGCTGAACATTTTCATTGTGGCAACACACTACCACTTGTTATAAAACTAGAAAAACTAATTCAGATTTTAGTTTAAATTTCTGTGCAGGTAAGACCCATACAAAAGTGAGAGGTGTATGACAAATTCAAAATTTTGGTGAGGCTTAGAACTTCTTTTTAAACCTCCCTTGTGTATTGTGTGTTTCTATTTACATTTTTTTGTGTAGCATTTTTAACCTAGGGAACAAGGTAGTAAATAGTCTGTCACTGCATCGAGTATCCAATTTTACAGGAATAAAATCATTTTTAAGCCTCAGAATCTAAGTAGCCAGCATTTGAACCGCTAATGAAAAGTATAAATACAAAAAGTATATATCAAGGTGGCTTAAATTCCACATAGAGAATCCTCATTTCCAACATTGCTATTGCCTATCAAATTTTGTAATTTAATTTCTTTATTCTTTTAAAATAAATTTTAATGGTCTATAAAATATTTTAAGATGTTCACCAACACAACATTTTATATTTTTAGGAACTTAGGTGGCTCACTGTTTTAAAGGTTAACCTCTGCTAATCATCTATCCTCGATTTTATTAATACTATAAGCCTTCTATCTTGATAGAAACTGTAATAAAATCTATAGACAAATTAAGGTGCTAGATGTGTAAGAGGGTAACAGTTTATTCATGGAGGGGAAAAAAACCTTTTGCGGGGTTCAAGGTAATGAATGGCTTGAATATATTAACAGAAAAATCTGTCATTGTCCAGGATTCTGGTACTGAAGTTCTGAATTTGGCTGCTACAATGAGTGAAAGACAACTGGGAATCCATTGTTGAGTCTAGAGCCAGCCTTAGGTAAGGGGCATAATTAGAAACATTTATTGCAATGTAAGGTTAGGTTATTTAAAGGCATAAGTAAAGTTGGCAACCAAAGTCAAGGGCGACTCCAAGGCTCCCTTTTCAATAGCTACTGCATCGGAACTTAGGAGAGGCCGCTACTTCTTTCCCTGGATTTCTCCCCTTTACCCTCGATACATACCTTATGATGCTGAGTGTTAAGCAAGGAGGTATCAACTATCATTTTTTGAGTCTTTGGTATGATTCGACCTGGGATCGAACCCCAGTCTCCTTGACCATTGGGAAACGCTCTACCTACAAGGCTAATTCAATCCCATATCAATCCTTAATAGTAACTAATGCCAGATCCTGTAATATATATGATTTGCAAATGAGATCTAACTCATTAAAAAAAATAAACTTAACTATACAGTTATTGCTATTTAATATTAATAATAATCACTAGTAAAAAAAAAAAAAAAAAAAAAAAAAAAAAAAAAAAAAAAAGCGAGTGGTTCTGTTTGGACCAATTGATGAGACCCTAACAGGTACTACCACTCTGAGTGAGAGTAGATCTGGGAGTAATGGCAATGAAGGGGTACTCCATATTCTCCAAACCTCCTGGACTAGAGCCTCATCATCAGATGGTCTTGTGTCATATCCAAGACCATTATTGAGAGGGGGTTATATTGTACAGCCCCAGTAGACTGGGCTGATATTGTAATGTGTTAATGTTTTATGACATATCAACCCTAGCAGGTTATCAAATGCCAAATCCTGTTTTCATCTTATGGTTTGCAAGCAAAGTTTGTGGGTAACATTTTTGAATGACTTACAGCTCATTTATTTGCATCTAGTTGGGGTTTCAATTATTGCTATTTAATATCAATAATTCTATTTATCAAGTATTCCTATCCAAACAAATAATTTGCACACAGCTGTATGATTCCAAATAACTAATAATAATCCTTAGTAAATGATTGAACAATTCCATTTGACCCATAGGAGGAGGAGATACTCCAGGTGAGGGTGTACCCGAAAGTAAAGGTAATGAAGGGGTATTCCACATTCCCCAAACTCCAGGACTGGAGCCTCACTATCAGACACAGTTTACCGTCATACCTAGGACAAAAAAATGTCTTGTGTTAACTTGATAAGCCAAAAGTAGATTACACTTTAGCAGAGGGGCCCTCTTTGGAGCAATTTGTTCAACTAGATTAAGGCTGTACCTGGTTGAGTCCATCTCAGTTAAAGCTACAAAATGATTCTTTGTATAATATTTGTCCTCAGGAAATCAATTTCTAACCAAAAGGAGAAGTTGTAAGCTGCTAAATGCCATTGCGAGGGACTTAACAACTGTAATGAGTGAAAGACTGAGTTAAAAATCCACTCTTAAGTCAATAGAGATTGACAAAAAATATCCTGGTTTCTAATCAGAACAATAAAACATTCTGTCAAAGAAAAGTTTTGTAAACAAACTTATCTACCTGTAGACAGTAAGCTTTATTTTATTTTTTTTTTTTGCTAGCACATTGTTCATTATAAAAGAAATTTCCTCTTGATCATTATAACTTTCAGACAGAAACAAAAGTTCTTCATCCTTTCAGGATTTTGTCAATTATGGATCTTCACAAAAAGGGAATTAAGGTTCCTCTTCTCTTCCACACACCCTTTCTCTGTTTAGACCCATCCCTGTCCATCAAGGTCACCAGTCTATGATTCTAAAGGTCAAAACTTGTCTCACAACAAAACAGACAATCCTTAGGCCATCTCATATCCTCGAATTGGTGGTTTCTTTAAGACTTTTCAATTCTTTCAAATCTATCACGCTTAACTTTTTTTTTAACCTGAGGCTATTGGAGAATATTGAACTCATTTTTAAGTTTTATGTTATTAACCTTATTTTTTTTTTACTATATCTACAGTTTCAGATTTTCTTAGTTTTATTTTTAATCATTTTTTTAATATTCTGTGAATAATTTGTCTACCCAATGATAAATTTGCTTTTCCTGGGGATGATTGTTAAGTCAAACTTCCTGCAAAATTTTGCTTGCCCAGTTTTGAATGATTTTTATCTCCAAATAAGAAGTGATGCAAAATATTTTTTCCCTCTTGTTCAAAGCATTGTGATCAAGAATTAATAGTTGTTATAGAAACTATTTTCAAATCTGAAACAAAAAAAAGAACACAACATTATTTTTTGTAGAGATATGAGCAGTCACATGGGTCCCATGTATATTGGGACACCCTGTACCTCACTAAAGATGAGAGCAGAATAACTATCATGACTGTTCTTGGTAGGGATTGCCGAGTGGTTTACAGTTGCCTTCCCTGGGATTTAAATTTAAAGTTGTCCTTCTCTTAAAGACCAATCGTACCTGCTATTTTAGTCAAAGAGTAGGTTCATGCCATTTCCAAAGCCAATATTACAAAGTGAACATTCAGAATTCAAACTCACTTTGTTAATTCATTTTTCCTCACTAAAAATCAATGTCACCAAAATCAATAACAAAATATTAGTCACTAAATTGATGTTTAGCAACACATTTTGAGTTTTATTTTTAATATTTTTAATTAACACAATTTTTCTCTCTATGAACAGGCGCAAACTCCTATTTTGACACTACAAGCTCTTCTATCCCTAGATGCACATATTCGGGTGCAGTAATGTATACGTACATGTCAATATGTAAGGATGTCTATATGAGTATGTATTTACATGACTCCTGTAACACAAGAGGATATTGTTCAGCATAGAACACTGTAAAGATTTTAATGATTAAAAATGCTTTTAACACTGAATTTTAAATCATAATTGTCTATAGTATGTACATGTAGATAATTAAAAATAATTTAGTTAAGAAACAAGAATTTAAGAATAGAAATAATTTAGATAATATATGCAGTTTTATTCAACAATACTTTATGATATTTATCATCTTCACACACACACACACACACACACACACACACACACACACACACACACACATTTGTTTCATGGAATATGAAATTGATAAAGGTTTAAGTCTAATGAAATTATTAAACTGGTTGATATAATTTTTCTATGTTAAAATAAAAATGGAGGTCTCCAAATCTTCTCAAAGTGATCTGAGGTTTTCACAAAGGGATGTAATATTACCTCATTTTGGAAGGTAGACAGAAAACTCGCTGCAATATCATTCATGCCCTGCGTGTAACCAACATCTCGATGGAAGTAGGTGTATGTCGTCAGCATGTTGTGTAACCAACCCAGATATTTGCTATCGTCTTCTCTAAAATAGAAAATAAGCACATCATTCATTAATGAACAAATGATCCATATCATAAGGATCCGATTTTTATAGAGATCCGGGAGGAAACAGTATTTTGTTCATGTAAAAGTTATGATCCAATTTTTGTATAGATCAAGTGAAATCCTGTTTTTTTTTTTTGGGGGGGGGTATGTATTAGTCATGATCCAATGTTTGTATGGATTAGGTGGAATCTAAAACAGATTGGTTGGTTTCTTTGTTTAATGGCATATCAACCTTTGTAGGTTATTTAATGCAAGAGCTATTCTCCTAGAAGAACAGTAGTGATACTATTTAACCCATAGCTGGGAGGATAAGGAGGTTCATACCTTTCCCAAGGGTATTTGTTCGAAAGTGAACGTAATAGCGCAACTGGAGTACAAACTCGCTTACTACGATTCCGCAGTCCATCGCTTTAACCATTACACCACGAGGACCCCCCCACTAAAACAGAGACTGAAACTTTAACTTTTCAAATTAAAATGAACACATACACAGTTACATAATCAAGAGATTATGTCAAAACGCCAACATGTTCATTCTTTAAGTTTTGTTATTAATTATGAAGCCAGTCCTAATAAATTTAGAACAGCAGCATTTTTTTTTGCAAAACAAGTGCAATACCCTCCATGTTCATCACATGTAGCTCTGCAAGACCCTTTTTTTTTTTTTCATGTTTTCAAACCTGAAAATTCATCTCAAGTAAAATTCAAGTAAATGGATGACATAAAAAAAAACAAAAAAAAAAAACAACATCACAGTTTCACACCATTTCAAAACATGAAATTCAAATGGCGTTTTGACCAATGGAAAACTTGTATAAATAAGAGTGTTGGAATGATCCCTAAAGACCTGGAAAAGATAGTGAGAGTGAAATGGAAATTAGAGACTATCTAGACCACAGCACTGTTGAAGTCAGCAAGGAGACATGCTGTCACTTGGACTTCAGTTAAAATTAATGTGAAAAACTCTCATAGAATGAAAATAACAAAAACAACTAATAATACCCTAATTTTTCCTGTATAATATGCATCCATAACTTCAGATTAAATTCTTCTCTAAATTTCACAGCCACCAAAACTTTGATGACAGTTCAAGCCTAAAGCACTCTGATTAGCCGCTATTTCAAATTGTTTCCAAACAAATATTTTTCAGAGATTAAAATGATTTTTACTATAAACCAATTTCAAACAATTCAGAGAGTTTATATTTTGCCTTTTTCAAAGAGAATTATCATGTTTATTGAATGACTCGCATATAATTTACATTTATCCCAACTATCCTCAATACAGTGATGCATGTAGTCGGTTCAAGTTTTTGTGTATAACATGCACACCTAACTGTTTTGTTTCCTGGCGTCTGAGGCACCCTCATTGGGGTAATGCCGACGGGGCCGAAGGTATTTTTGGATTTTGCTGGACACGTGTGTGCTGCAGCCCTGCGTCCACCACAAGGCCTTTAAAAAAGGCCTTGTGCCGTACTTGTCTGGTGGTGGGACGGAGAATAAATAATAAAAAAGGGGAGAAAAAGTGTGCATTATACACAAATTATCATGGTAGTAGTAATAATGATTATTTACCTGAAAAGTTCATGATTCCGGTCTGTTCGAGGCACATCACGTTTAACAATTCGCATATCAGCCCAGAACTTTTTGGGTTGGACTTTGTGCTTCTTGGCATAAATCTACAATTGATAAACAGAAAAGAGACAGAAAAACAATTTAAACCAAATGAACTGTTGGATAAACTCCATTGTATAAGCCATATCCACCCTCCTGTTTGAAATATATAACAATTTGGCATTGAATTGTGGGAAAAATAAGTCTTACTATAAAATGCCTAACCCATGTAAACCATTCATTTAGTTTAAAGTTTGCCTACAAGGAAGGACCAATAATGCCAATTCTAGATTTGAACAAATCCTTATGAACAAGAGATTTAATATCAACCACTTTTGAGTTTGCAAATGGTATCTCTGGATTGTCATTTAATGTCAAACCTTTCAACATAAATAGAGACTCAACATTTGAAAAAGAGAAGTTTAAAAATTCAAACGGTAAAAAAAAAAATTAAAAAAAAAAAAAAAAAAAAAAATTGTTTAATCTTCTGAATAATACAAAAGAAGTTTATCTTTTATCTATCTTCATTTTTTTTTTTTTCTTTTTACATGAAGCAAAATCAACAATTATTTTGGATTTCTATTTTCTTTCATCTTAATTTTTCATTTGGAATGTCAAAGAATACAGCACAGATACTATCACCTGCCTTGCAAGATTATCCTTAGTAACATACACACTACTTAAATAGCTATTTTAATTAAAAAACAAAAACAAAACAAAACAATGCTGCAAGGCATCAAACCCCGGGGATTTGGGGATTTTGCCGGACACGTGTGTGCTGCAGCCTTGCATCCAGACCCACTTTAAAAAAGGCTTTGTGACATACTTGTCCGGTAGTGGGACCGAGAATAAATAATAAAAAAGGGGAGAAAAAGTGTGCATTATACACAAATAATTATGGTAGTAGTAATAATATTCCTAAATGATACAATGCTCTGCCAACAAACCCTGTACAAGATGAATATATTCTCTTCTCCGTGACATGCACAATTTGACAGAAGATCGGTTTAATTTTTTTTAAGCTTGTTTGAATTCTGAGTTCTTCTCCAAGATTGGTTGCCATAGCAAAGCTAACAAACCAAGTCAGTTCTTCTATCAAGCCAGAGCTGGGAAGTAGAGAAAAGATGAATTCATACCTTTCTCAAGGACATTAACACAAAGTCAAATAAACAGTTTCATTCAGGATTTGAGTTTGGTTCATCAATGATTGATTTTAATGGCATGTCAACTTGACTAACATTATTTTATGCCCAGAGGCGAGGGAATTGCATCCATTGTACATTTACATTTGTGCAGTTGTTTTTTTGTTTTTTTTTTAAGAGATTTTTTTCTTTGCAGTTATATGAGATCACGTATTCCTTTCTAATACAAATAATTTCCACACAGTTGTATGGTTTTAAGTATTCTTATCTATGAAATGGGACTATTTGGAGCCAACATTTTGGTGATTATCATATTTACCAACCCCTCCGATCGGGCAGGATATGACACAAGGTCAATTTTTTAAGTGGAGTTTAACAACAGGTTTGAATTCAGAGTTTTCCTTCTCCTAGACTAGTTGCCTCACCAAGGCTGAAGAACCAGTCTGTCCTACTATTTACCCATAGCTGGAGGGAGAATAATTTGATTCATACCTTTCCCAAGGGTATTAGTGCTATGTGAAATGCAATCAGTCTCGTCCAGGATTTGAACTTGTGTTGCCATGTCTATTTCCTACGACGATAACCATTACACCACGGGCACCTCCATCAATTTATGTGATTATGTACCACAGATGGTGTAAAAAAATATTAGATTATATACAATGTCAAAGGTTTTGCAATCTTTTTTATTTAGAATTCCCTCTTACCAGTTTGATATCTCACCATGAAAGAGTGTTTAAGTACATATAAGCAGGTAAAAAGCTATCCGTCCATCCAAATGATTACCAAGAGAGTAGCTAAGTATTGTGAGAGGTACCTTTTACATAGTGAGTGGAACAGTACAAGAGTGAAACATAGATCCTGCTTGAATACCAGTTTTAATCAAATCTCTTAGTAAGAGAAAAATCTTTCCAGACATAAACAGTTCCTGAAAGTTTGTTTATAACTAGATCAAAATAGCGGAGCCTTAGTGATACAGACAGGTGAACAGACATGATTGAAACCGCATGTCAACCTGTCTAGGGTTATTTCATGCTTAGAAGTTAGGGAATTGCATTCATTGTACATTTATATTTGCATTTTTTGTGAAGTTGTTTCTCATAATCTTTTTGTATCTAACAAAAATTTGCACACAACTGTAATATTCCTCGTCGTCTAATCCAAATAATTATATAGTTTCAAGTAATTATTTCTACATGATAATAGTCATTTGTTTGCATAATTTCAAGTAACAAACAATATTCCTTAGTAAACAATTATAGCTACAAATAACTATTCTTAATACAAATAGTATACACACAGTTATAAGGTATCAAGTATTCCTATCAAATATGAATAATTTTTAAAGAGATCAATTTGACCGATAACTGGGATCCTACACAGGCACTACCACTCTAGGAACTGGGAGTAATGATAGTGAAAGGGTACTCTACACTCCCCAGATTTTCAGAACTAGAGCCTCACCATCAAATGCTGTTTAATATTCTACCCAGGGCTCTAACTTTTTGGGAGAGAGTGGGAGGGACTTACCCCTCGGCAGGAGATACAGTTGGTGTATTCTAATCAACCCCAACAAGGCAGACTAAACAATAAGTTGTTTGGGTGTTTTCTTTTTTCTGTAACAAATAAAATCAATGGGATAAATCATTAACAAGCAAGAACAGTCAACCAGGAAGTGTCTGACATTCTCTCCTTAATGAAATATTGGTCTTATTTTCAGATTTCCGTTTTATTGCAATATGGCAGAAATGGCACAAGATTTTTCTTAGTGCAGTAGCACTCTCAGAAAAGAAAAACCTAGGACACCAGGATTTTATTATACAATCAAAATGGATATTATTAGGTATTATTTATTTATCATTATCATCAGATCATGCTGCTAGAATAGATTCCCCTAACTCACTCACTCTCTCCATCTGTCCCTATCATCCATTGCTCTTGGCAGGTTTGCCAAACTATATCTTGTGTCCACACAGAACTGATGTAGATAAGGTCTTGTGGGTCGGCCAATGCTGGCATGTTCACATGCAGCGGTCCTCAACTCTAAAACTTTACTTGATGAACCCTTTGTGATCAAATTTAATTTCCATTCACCTACAAATAAACTAATTGAATATTGCAGACATTTTTTCTTAGTTTCACTGGATGACATGCAAAGAGGATTTTGAACTTTTAAATGTGTTTACTTTCAATTTTTACAAAATACAGAAAAGTTATGAATAGAATATTGAATCATAACACACCAACAAAAAATGCCTGGCAATACTGAAACTGACTTAACAAGTGAAGATCCACATCTCTTCAGTCAGAGTGTAATTTTTTGAAACCGATTCCATTTTATCAAAAATATTACCATAGGGAAGAATCAAAATTTCAGACATTGTTATTTTAATTTCTCATTATTATTCTTTTCTTTAAATGTATATTTATATTCTTATTAAATAATATTTGTTTTTAAAAACACATTATAAAAGGAGTAAAGTTGGCGACCTTAGTCAAAGGTGACCCGAAGGCTCACTTTTCAATAGCTACTACACCAAGGTGTAGGAGAGGGCGCTATTCCATTCCCTGGATTGTTCCACTTTACTCTTGATCCTTACAATACCAATTGTTAAGCAAGGCGGCATCAAGTACCATTTTTCAAGTCTTTGGTATAACTTAACCAGGGATTGAACTCCAGTCTCCTAGACCATTGGCAAACACTACTCATTAGGCCAAACACATTATAATCAATTATAAAAAGCGATATTTTATAATTCAAGATTTTTGTAAAACAATTTGCTTAAAACATAATTATTTTAAAATGCTTTCTTTTGTGAAAATAATATTATATGCATTGTTAATGACCCCAAAAAGATCCTGGTCTTTTTAGACCTATTATCTTTTAAACAAGGTCACATGGGAATGGCACATAACTAGAGACCATCATGCATAATCAGACATTCTGCCAAGTGCATGATATTGGGCAACTAGTGTACATGATTCAACAATTTTTTTTTTGTGCTTCTTTTATGAAAAGGATTTATAGCAGGGAAAACTGGCTATTTAATCTAGGTATGGCAGCCAGTCTAGAGAAAGGAAAACTAAATTCAAACCAGTTAAATTCTGCTTAAAAAAAAAAAAAATTACTTTATATCACATCCTGCTCATTGTAAGGATTTAGGCAAATAAATAGTATACAGACATTTATCAATACAAACTAATAAAGTTACCTACTGCGGACCTGTATGGTTTTATTCAACAGGCTAAAATTTTTATTTACACTCAATGGGGTCTACATGAACCACTTTAAAAAGCCCTAGTCTAAAGCATTAAAAATATCAACAACAATAAAATTAAAGATATATATATATATATATATATATATATTTATTTCTTAAAGAAAAACCAAAGGCCGGTTACTTTAGGTTTATAAATTTATTTCCATCCTGTTATGTGTTTCTGATGTAAACCAAAAACATGAAGAAAGATTTAACAGGACTTCTTCAGATCTTATGGATAAAAAAAAAATCCTGTTAAATTTTTCTTCGTGTTTTTGGTTTACATCAGAAACACATAACAGGATGGAAATAAATTTATAATCCTAAAGTAATCGGTCTTTGGTTTTTCTTAAAGAAATTATTGCTCTGTAATATTAATTACATTGAGCTCTTTACCAGAAAAATTTAAATGTTCAGTTTTTTGAATGATTTTCTTGTCCTGAAGGAATTACTTTCAACTCTGGTTTAACTGGACCGAATAATATATATATATATCTATAAAGAGTGAGAGAGAAATTGATAAATAAGGTAATCCAAGAAGAGTTTAATGAGAATTGGATTACCTTGTTTATCAATTCTTCTCTAGATTGTCAGATTTACTTTCATATATATATATATATATATATATATATATATATTGATGGAAGTAAATCAAAGATGCTTAAATGAAAAGCTGCTGCCGAACTACACATATTTCAAAATACATGAACCTGCAGCTCACCATGATACTGACACCCAAAAGTATTGCTGTAGAAAAAATAAACACCCTAAATACTGAAGCACATAATAATTTTGGTAAATTCATCCACCAATTCCAACCCGAAACCAAGACACTTATCAGGAAACTTGAAAGGATCTTAATTAAATTATATAGACAAAATGTGTCTTTATTATTTAATCAAACATGCTTAAATGAAAGATTGCTGCCTAACTACACATGTGTGTGTGTGAGTGTGTGTATATATATATATATATATATATATATATATATATATATATATATATATATATACACACACACACACACATAATGGTCTGAGAGCCTGGGGTTCAATCCTAGGTTGAGTCATACCAAAGACTTAAAAAAAAAAAAATCATACTTGATGCCTCCTTGCTTAACTCAGTATTATAAGGTACAGATCAATGGTAAGTGGATCAATCTTGGGAAAGGAGTCATGCCTTCCCTAAATTTTAGTGTAGTAGCTATTGAAAAGGGAGCCTTTGAATTTCCCCTTAACAACGGTCAGCCAACTTATATACACACACACACACCTTTAAGGGTTGATTGGTTGGTTTGGCTTTATGGCATATCAACCACTATGGGTTATTTAATGCCAAATCCAGTTCACATATATTAGATATGCATAATTTGGAAATACATATATTGTAGAGAACATTTCTTAAAACAAACAAACATAGCTCATTTACTTGCACACGATTAAACGGTTTCAAGTATTTCTATCTAACATGAAGGTTAGTTTATTTGATATAATTTGTTTGCACAGCCAAAAGTGGTTGTTTTTATTTCTCACTACAGTTTTACTCACAAAGATTTAATGGTTTCAAGTATCGCTATTCAACAATAATTTATTTGTACTTAGTTGATTGGTAAGTTGAATGGGTGAATTTTCCAGAATTGTGAAAAGTGTTTATATTTTTCGGTATATAACCCTATATCTCTTGAGAAAGAGAGAACATCATCTATGTGGACGACGTTCTCAAACATATCTCTCTCATATTATCTGTTTTAAAATGCCGCTCTCTGGTGATAGCTAGAGCTCCACATTCCACTAGCACATGTTTAATCGAGTAAGGTGTCTGGCATGTCAAACATTGTGGTGGCCGTCCCTGCTTGAGTATAAAGAAATGAGTGAGACTTGTGTGGCTAATCCACAATTGAGATATAGTGACTTGTTCCTTTCTTGATTTTCTGAAGGTTGGTCTCCATTCTGCCAAAATGGGTTTTATTTGGAAGAGTTTGTTGTTAATGGTTGTTATTCTAGTATTGTTACCTCTAAGTGATGTACTTATTTTTGAACTGCTAAACATACATAATTTTTCTACTAAACGGTTTGGTAATATTGATAGGGGACAGCCATTCAGAAGAGTAAATCTAAAAAAAAAAAAAAAAAAAAAAAAAAAAAAAAAAGTATAACTGACTTCTAAAAGATGAAAAATTTGGGGAATATTTTTTTTGTAAGATCTATAATTATACATAATTAAGTTATAATTCTTATTTTATATGAATATTACTTGATGAAAATTGACACATAGTAGAATGAGGGTCCCCATATCATAGATTCAGGCAGGTTCTCAGGAGATCCTAGCACCTACCCTGTTTAATAACACCTATTTTGATGGTATAATTTTTCATTACAATCCAGAAAACCCAGGGGTTTTTTTTATTAAAAAAACTGTTAGGGTTGGGTATACTTATTTAAGGTATATATATATATATATATATATATATATATATATAAAACTATAACGTATGCATTAACCCAATCTCTCCACTTAAAACAAGTTGAACTGGTTGCTTAGCCAAGGCTTAAAAATACAGTTGCCCAAAATCTAATGTACCAACAATTTTTTATTCTTCTCATGGAACATCACATAAACAAAACAGATATAGTCACTTATTAGCTATTATTTCTAAATTCTAAAGAAATACAAATCCCTAACCAAAAATGAAATTGAGATACTTCTGGGAGCAAAACCTTTTATAAATTGTTAGAGAGGTACTTATTTATCATATTTACCAACCCCTCCACTCAGGCAGGATATGACACAAGGTCAATTTTTTTAAGCGGAGTTTAACAGGTTTGAATTCAGAGTTTTCCTTCTCCTAGACTAGTTGCCTCACCAAGGCTGAAGAAATCAGTCTACCCTACTATTTACCCATAGCTGGAGGGAGAATAATTGGATTCATACCTTTCCAAAGGGTATTAGTGCTATGTGAAATGCAATTAGTCTCGGCCAGGATTTGAACTTGTGTCACCGTGTTCATTTCCTACAACGATAACCATTACACCATGGGCACCTCCACTCGTTAACCATTACACCATGGGCACCTCCACTCGTTAACCATTACACCATGGGCACCTCCCGTACTTATGTACTTATTTATAAGTCCAACTGGATTTACAAAGTTTAGCCAGGAACATTGTCATTTATTAGGAATCTCAGAACTATTAACATAAAAAAGATGCACAGAGATTCATCAGTTTAAAAAAAATGAATTATCTGTTTCTAATCATCTGGAGATGACCAGTCCATACTAAAGCCAGAATAACTAAAATGATAAATAATACCTAATGATATCCATTTTGATTTTGTAACGGTCCACTAAAAATAATAAAATCTGGTACCTTTGATTTACAAGAAAATTATTTAGAAAGAATTGTTAGGGGTGTGTTAATTTATGAACAATGCTCTATTTACAAAGCTCAGTCTGGCACATGGTCAGTTATTCATGAGCAATTATATAGATTCTTTGTTTTTAATGGCATATAAACTTTTGTGGGTTATTCAATGGCCAAAACTGTAGTGTATCTACGAGAGAAATAATTTCAAAAATATATTTAAAAAAAGAAGAAATCTATTTCAAAGATGTTATCACTCATGGTACAGTCTTGTAGAGAATTACAGTTTATTATCAAGGTTTTCAGCAGCACCAGATGTTTATCAGTCAGGATGTTACGTCTAGCAACTTTTAGTTGCTCTAATAAACTTGATGTTTCTCTGTAAGTAAAAATCTATGAAACCACAAACTTAAATAGTTTTTTTTATCTTAGTCTGGCACATGGTCACTTATTTATGGGCAATAAACTATTAACATTAAAAAAGAAGAACTCCACTCACCTGAGCTTGAAAATCAATAAAATTTATCTGTTTCTGGACATCTGGAGATGACCAGTCCATACTAAGGCCAGAGTCATTGAGGTCCGATGGGAAGATGTTGGTCTGGAATTTCTTGGCTTCAGCCTCAGCCACAGCAGCTGCAATATCCTCCAGATCCAGATCCACAGATTTGGAACTGCTCCTCATGGATTCCAGAGATAAAGAACTATTACTTGACTGATTGATCATCAAAGAATATTTCATTTCTTCACCTGGTTCGCAGAGTTTCCGATGTACCGGATGATCAGGGGGAAACATGTACGTCTGTAAAGGCTTACTGGATGTATCCACATCATTTAGAGGAAGCTGGGCCACTCTAGCATTGGTCCTCTCTTCAGGAGAAAGCCTGTGAAAACACGTGCACAAATGTTCTGTCGGGGGGCTAGTACATTTTGTTCCGTTAAGAGATCGTCGATCAGCATTGTCCAGTGGCTGGCCACATACTGTGCACGAAATGTGAGTGCGTTTGGGGCTTGTAAAAATGTCATCAGATAAACTGTTTCTGGCAGAAGACGATGGCGCCGTTACCTCATGTACATTATTTTGGGAGTCAACATTAACAGCTGTCCAACTTGACTCGTCTCCAGAGGAAGGGGATTTGCCAAAGTTAACCACGTTCTGAGATGGACAAAGTTCAGCAGTGTTGTCTTTCTCATCTAATTCTTGTTCTAAAAACAACCAAGAAAAATAAAGAAAAATGTTTATTTTTAAATGAAATACAGTCAATCATTAATTTGGACAAGTATTTCCTATTTTTTTAATCTTTATCCTATTTACCAACCCCTCTGATCGGGCAGGATATGACACAAGGTCAATTTTTAAGTGGAGTTTAACAACAGGTTTGAATTCAGAGTATTCCTTCTCCTAGACTAGTTGCCTAACCAAGGCTAAAGAACCCAGTCTGCCCTACTATTTACCCATAGTTGGATGGAGAATAATTGGATTCATACCTTTCCCAAGGGTATTAGTGCTATTTGAATTGCAATCAAGTCTCGTCCAGGACTTGAACTCATGTCGCCGTGTCCATTTCCTACGACGATAACCATAACACCATGGGCACCTCCAATTTTTTAATCTTCATTATCATAATTATTTGCATAGAATTTACGCCCAAACTTTGGATTATGAAATTTAGGATGGGGGACATGTATAATATGCATTGACTAAATCTAATATTTGTTAAATTTTTTATTGGTTCATACTGACTAGAAATAAGAATTTTATAAAGTTTACAAAATGTGTTAAAACACAAAATTTACACACTATTAAGAGCAAACACACAGACATGTTCATACAAAAATCCAATAAGCTGACAACAAAAATAAGCTCAAATTAAGAGAAACAAAATAATAAACACAAATTCCAGTGGATAATTTTCTTTAACGGCATAAAACACATTAGTTTGAACAATTGTCATAAATTACTTTTAGTCATCCTATCTTAAATAGGAGGCACATGGCCGAAAAAGGAAAAAAAAACTCAAAATAACTCAAATTTACATTTTGTTATCCATATAAAATGTAATACCAATTATGCTAGGAGAGCACTTGGAAGCTTAAAAAAAAAAAAAATTACTTATAACTCATCCTTTGTTTTGTCACCAATCTATTAGTACTATACAAATTTTTACTAGTATTTTCCTTCATCTTGTAATTTTAGTTTTTCACTGACAAACCAAGTTTTCTTTGGAATTCTAAATTTTTCAATTTGAAGAGTGTTATATCAAGAAATAAAAAAACAAAAACAAAAACTGTTCTTTTATATCAAGAAAAAATATCAATTAATAAAACACCCTTTTGAAGAACTGTATTAGTTACACTTAATACTGTGTTGGAACATTTTCTGCATTTTCTATTTCTTTCAATTCATTCAGATAAAGAAATGATGAAATCATGAGTTTCTGATGACAATGATTCCCACATTTTAGTCATGACTCGCTTCAATTCTTCAAGATTTAATGGACAGTATTTTTTTTTAATCTCCTCTTGAAGATTCCCCATAAATTTTTGAGTTATTTGCAAGCAAATCAAGAACTGATATCCTCTTCTCCCTCATGAGCTATTCTTTTCTAGGTTTCATTGAGATGTGGAGTGTCCTCTTCTCCCTGAATCATTCTTTTTTAGCTTTTCTAGGTGAGATTTGGAGTAAGGTCAGGTTGGGAAATGAATTCATTGTCATCAAACTTGTCCTCAGATGTAAGGGATACGGTTTGGTTTTATGGCATATCAACCATTGTAGGTTATTTACTGCCAAATCCTCTTTATACATATATATTAAATATATAGGCTTTGGTTGGGTTGGGTTTTATGGCATACCAACCATTGTTGGTTATTTAATGCCAAATCCTCCTTATACATATATATTAAATATATATGATTTGGTTTGGTTGGGTTGGGTTTTATGGCATATTAACCATTGTAGGTTATTTAATGCCAAATCCTCTTTATACATATATATTGAATATATATGTTTGTAAACACATTTTCTTGATAATATTTTACAATGAGCCCGAGCTCATTTTTTGCACACATTTAAATGATTTCAAGTATTATTATCTAATATGAATAATTCTATTTACTAATAATCATTTGTTTGTACACAGTTAAATGGCTTCAAGTATTGCTATGTAACAGTAACAATTTAATATCAGTCATTTGTTTTGTCACGTGATAGCTCACGGAGACGAAGAGGTAAGACTGATACTATCCTCCCGTGTTGAATTAGCACTATCTAGCAGTCAAAAAGTGACCGTTAAGAGAGAATGTGGGTCACAGAGGGGATGAACAGATGTTGGCACTTAGTGACCTCAGGTCGCCGGACATCGGAAGGGGAAAGAGAGAGAAGCCAAATGATTGGCTGGGACTCCAAAACGGAAGTGGGGCTCCCTTCCCCTCAGCGGAAGTAAAGGACAAGAAGGTTAGTTTTTGAGCAGGGTTCATAGCGGGCAGACGAACCATAGCCACCTTACTCCGGGTTGAAGACAAAAGATTAACTGAGACATGAGAGACCTGAGTCCCTCAAGCCAGTACTAAAAACAGAACAAAGTCTATTAGCCCGTAAAAGAAGAACGATTCTCCAGTGGAACCCCGTCGAAAATAAGATAAGTAACTTTGGGGACATTTTTCCTTTATACCCAAATTTCGTTTACCACTCTCTCTCTCTCTCAATTTGAAGAAAGACAAAAGCCAAGAAAAGACGTTTATATTCGTGGACTGTCCAATTATATGTTTTTGATACTTTGAACGTGTACATAATTGTAGTAAAGGATTTTATGTATTTTCATTTTACCATGTGGTCTATGTTGTTACTTCATGCTTTCTTTTCAGCTTCTATTCGCCTTATGTTATCTTGCTTAGAATTGTCCTATTAATTCCTAAAGTATCACACGGGAAACCGGAGTTGCCGACTACTACAATATTAATATTATTACGACTAAAACCTGTAGGCCCATACTCTTCTGTTGTCTAAGGGGAAGTAGTTTAGCGGCCTGGTGGGTGTGTGATAGTGTGAAATTTGGAACCCCTTTGCCAGCGGTGGTCAGTCTGGCCCTAAATTATTCCCTCACGTAATATGCCAGTTCTCATATGCCTGAGAGAAAAACTCTGAACAGGACTTATTCTGTAGGGGATCAAGTGCCAACCTGCCCCGTCTTCACACGTGCGAAAATAAAGTCCCGTTTTGGGATTTTAGTCAATTTGCCGTCACAGTTTGCACACATTTAAAGAGATATACATATGTAAAAGATCAGTTTGTAGGTAATTTCATTTTTAAATGACTTACAAATAATTTGTTTGCTCACTAGTACTACTATTGTTCCTACACAGTTAAATGGTTTCAATTATTGCTAACACTTATAATTCTATTCAATATTAATCATTTGTTTGCAGACCGAGAAGCGCTTACAAATATTACTGTTTAACACTAATTATTCTATTCTATGTCACTCATTCGTTTACACACAGTTAAAGGATTCCAAGGGGATTATTCTGAAAATGAACATAATAGCATGACCAGAGTTCAAACTTGCTCATTAAAATGTAGTCCAGTAGGTTAGCCACTACGCCATGGGGACTCTTCAGTGTTCATGCCTTATTCTATTGATATTATAGATGATAATAACAACAATGTGCTATCTAAAAATAAATAATGCTATTAATATGACCAGTGTGCAAATAACAACCTTCCCCACTCACTTTTTCCTTACCCTCATTACAACATACTTCCAACAACTCTCACCTACAGGCTTACCACATTGCAATCACCACACAGACACCACTTTTGTTCGCACCTTTCAATCTTCTTTGTTATGCACACGACAACACATTTATTCTCACAATCTTACCTAATAACATAAGCTACAATACTAATCTGACACAGCCATGCTAGGTGGGTGATAACAGCTTGGTTCCTGGGGCCCTTCTCCCCAGGTAGCACTTAACTCCACATCTAAAGACTTGGGTTTATTGCTCAGTGCCTGAGGTGCCCCTGGGGGCAATGCCAATGGAATCCAATCAATTCTTAAAACGGTCACTCAGAAGACTTGTTTCTGGCATGGCATCCACATTAAAATATCCTAAGCTAAAAAATATTCTACCCAATAATATGAACTTTAGCTTCTCTTCTCTGTACATAACTTTATCTTAAGCTTGAAAACAAGAGCAGAAAGAGTTGTCTCACCTGCTGCAGCAGCTCTAGCGGCTGCTGCTGCTTCTAATTTGCTGAGTACATGAAGACTGTGAGCTCGCATTTCATGGTATTTGATCACATATTCTAACTGTAAAATTTCCCGCTCCCTGAAAAAAGATAAATAAATAAAAATAAATAAATGAATAAACATTTTCTCTGAACTTCAAAAATAATAATGCCTACTTGGCAACCAGAAAAATGTCCAGGGAAAAAAAAATTCTAACGTGGTTTTTGACTGGAAATTTTCGGCTTGATATACACTTTACATGGTTGAATAAAGATTTGGTTTAGCTAACTTGATAGACAACAAGTAAAAATATCTAGTTTAGCATTATATTTACCATAATCATGTGTCTATAAGATGCACTATTTTAACAGATTTTTCAGCCTAAAAGTTAAGGGTGTGTCTTATAACTGAGAATAATACAATTTTTTTTCCAGCCATATACTTAACTATAATCAAGAAAGGATGAACAACAGCAAGTTATATCTATAGTTCAAACTAACATGTTTTATGCAGTTAGAGAAATAACTATGTTTGTTTATAATTTTGTTTCTTCTATATGAGCTTGACACTAAACAATCTGATTGTGAGGTTCCAGCAGTGCTGGAGCTTTGGGGAATGCGGAGTACCCCTTCATTGCCATCACTCCCAGGTCCACTCAGGCCCGGAGTGGTAACACCTGATAGGGCCCTATCTATGGGTTAAATAGAACTAACAGCATACTTATGCTAAAATGAATTGTTGAGTAAACTGAATAACTTGAAAGAGAAATGTTTTTGACAGTTAAACCGTACTTACATTTAAACTGTGTGCTTATGCTTAACTGAATTATTTGAAATTGAACTGTTTTTCGACATTAAAACTGTATTTACACTTAACTGAATTGTTACATATAACTTCTTGAATAGTTTGAAATGGAAATGTTTTTGACAATTAAACTGTGTACTTATGCTAAACTGAATTGTTTTAAATAGAACAGATTATTTACATAAAAATGGATTTGGCGTTAAATAACCTACAAAGGTTGATATGCCATAAAACCCAACAAACCAACCAACATCTATATGAGCTTATTTTTGTTGAAAGCTTGTTGCGTTTGTGCAAAAACATATCTATGCATTTATTCTACTGTAAATTTTGTCTTTTAAGACTTTACATATATATATGTATATAAAATTAAAGACGTTACATATATAAATATGTATATAAAATTAAAGACGTTACATATATATGTACATAAAATTAAAGATGTTACATATATATGTATATAAAATTAAAGATGTTACATATATATATGTATATAAAATCAAAGACGTTACATATATATATGTATATAAAATTAAAGACTTTACATATATATATATAGATAAAATTGAAGACTTTACATATATATGTATATAAAATTTAAGACGTTACATATATATGTATATAAAATTTAAGACTTCACATATATATGTATATAAAATTTAAGACTTCACATATATATGTATATAAAATTTTAATTTTTTGTCAGCATAAACTGATAAAAAGTTGAAATGCTAAAAATTTACATTAAATTTAGCAATTAGAAATTCTACAATATAAATGTATATTATATAGAAGAATCTTTTTCCTCTACAAATAATTATGGTACATTATCGTCATGTGAGCCAGCTCATTAGCCCAGTGGGTAGAGTGTTTGCCAATAGTCTGGGAGACCTGAGTTCAATCCCAGTTTGTGTCATACCAATGATTTTAAAAATGGTACTTGATACCTCCTTGCTTAACACTCAGCAATATAAAGTACATATCAAGCGTAAAGTTGAGCAATCCAGGGAAAGGAGTAGTGCCCTCCCGTTCACTTAGATGTAGTCGCTATTGAAAAGGGAGCCTTCTGGTCGCCCTCGACTAAAGGGAGACAACTTTACTATAGTTATGTCCTTGGAAAAGGGCATCAAATAAATAAGACAAACCTGTACTTAGAGAGAAGAATAAGTTATATGTTACAGAAAATAAGTAATACAATGTCGCTGGTGAAGCTTTGCTACTCACTCTCCCACAGAAATGTTAAATATATACTGTAGAGTCGTATAAGTAACTACAGTAAACTTGGTGTGTGAAAACTTTAAGTCGACAAGAATTACTTTCACTTTACTTTTTCGTTTTTTTCTAGACTTATAATCGATCAAAATTTTGCATAATGTAAATGTGTGTCCAGCTCCCATCTATCATTTAAAGCAGTTTACATTTTTAATATATTCTACTTCTATACTATTCAATCTGAATTAAATATGGGTTGTAGAGTTAATGTTTAGGAAAACTATTTGTAAGCAGAACTTAGCCATATCAAATACAGGTTGAAAGAAGGTTACTGTATGCATGGTCAATTTCATTAAAAGCTGAGCTGTCTCATGATTGTAACAATAGTTGCAAGAAACAAGTACCAGCAAATAGTTTTGAAAATGAATTCTTTTTATTAGTTTTTAATAATAATAATAATAAATTAGCCCTGTCTTTAGGGTACTGAGCACTTTTTAAGTATTTTTAGTGAATCCTAACAAAATCATAAATAACTTTGAAGTCAATGAAGTGTAAAACTTTAATAATTTGAAAAATATAAATTTGGTGCAAATTGTAGCATGACTTTTGGGAGAGTATTTTATTGCTGTAGCATTGACTTAAAGAATGAAAAGCTCTAAATCAAATTTATAAATTTACAACAACAACAAACATATGGATGAAACACAACACACGGTCAACACCACCAAAAAATAAGTTTTTTTTACCTTTTAGTTGATTGGCAAGAATACATTCCAAATAAAAAAGGCCAAACATCTTTTCTTAAAGCCGGTTGGATACCACCTATGAAATAAATATTTACAAGTAGAAAATATCTTCGGATCTTTTCTATTTTCAAAATTAATTAACAACAATAAATTGAGAACTTGTCTGATCCAAACTAAAGTTATACTCATCATTTTAACTGTTATATTTTAGCAACCATGTTTGCTGCCCCTCCATTATATATATATAAGAGAGAGAGAGAGAGAAATTAATTAAAAAATTTACATTTGGATCAGTAAAAGATTTTAAAAAGTTGCTTAATGTAATATAGAGCTGAGGAAGGCCAGAGAACCCACCAGATAAAATGAGCCATTAGATTGACTTTAGAACTTTAAACAATAATTGGAACAAGGAAACTAGAAAATGTTAGAATTAAAAAGCAAAATAATGATATCAGCCTAAAGGATTTATCAAAATGAAACCAAGAAAGAAAGAAAATCCAATCCTTAAAAATTAGAATATACACCAATTCATATCAAAGTGTGAAGTTTTCTTTTCAATCCTGAAGCCTGACTTTTAGAAAATATTTCAGAGGAGTTAGTTAAATTCATCAGAAAGAAAATGCAACAAGAAAGAAAAACAAAGTATCAAAAGATAAAAAAAAAGAAGAAAAAAGAAAAAAAAGAAAAGAAAAAAAAAGAAAAAAAAAGAAAGAAAAGAAAAAAAGAAAGAAAAGAAAAGAAAAAAAAGAAGAAGAAAAGAAAAAAGAAAAGAAAAAAGAAAAGAAAAGAAAAAAGAAAAAGAAAAGAAAAAAGAAAAAAGAAAAAAAGAAAAGAAAAAAGAAAAGAAAAAGAAAAAAAGAAAAGAAAAGAAAAAAAGAAAAGAAAAGAAAAAAGAAAAGAAAAAAGAAAAGAGAAAAGAAAAGAAAAAAGAAAAAAGAAAGAAAAGAAAAAAGAAAGAAAAGAAAAAAAAAATTCTTGTTTTTTTTTTCTCCAACATAAAACAAACAGATCAAAAAGGTTTTTAAGAACAAAATAAATTTGGATAATTTTCATTGAAATTTCTCAAAGAAATCAAAGTTTTTAGGACTTGTCAGTTATTGTAGTTTTACAAATAATTACTGCTCCCACAATCAGAAAAAAAGAACAGATAATCATCACTACAAAAAAGGTTTATCTCTCTTCTTGATGCAAAATGCTTTGTTTTATTTGGGTTTTTTTAGCCACTTACCCAAGAAAACAGACTTTCTGAGAAGTCTTTCATGTACCAGTCGTCCATCTGAATCAAACATGGATAAAAACTGTTCTTCAGTGAGTGGAGATGTCCTTTCTGAAAATGGTGCTTCCAAAGTGAATGGAGAATGTGTTGGTAGATCCATGATGATGTACGAGTCATCTGTTGCTGACTCCTTGCCGGGAGAAACCGGTTGTTCAACAGGATTCCTAGAAATATTTTTTAAAATTCAAGTGAAAAACAAAAAAAAAAAAAAAAAGCCAGCAGAACACATAGTATAATGGTTATAGGTGTTGGTTTCCTAAGCTTCTAAATGACAATCAGCTGTTCCACAAGTTCAATTCTGACTGAAGGCGAGTAACAATACAGGAATACTTAACATTTGTATCTGGTTATGGTCAACAGAATCAGATCAAGCAATTCCTATGGATTAAATAAAGGATGTGGCTCAAAGTTCTATACAGGCTCCCGAGTTTGACAAAAAACACCTGAAAAAGCCCAGAGGACACATCAGCTGAATTATTGTGAAAATACCAAAGATGAAGACAATAGTTTGAAAAATTAAATGAAAAATAAACCAGTCTTTTCTTTGGTTGTTGATTGTTTGGGTTTAATGGCATATCAACCTTTGTAGGTCATTTAATGCCAAATCCATTTTTATGAAAATAATCAGTTCTATTTCAAACAATTCAGATTAGCATGAGTACACAGTTTACTTGTCAAAAACATTTCTATTTCGAGCTATTCAGCTTCATCAAACAGTTATAATTAAGTTTAGTTTAAGTACAGATTTTGTATACACAGTTAAATGTCAAAACAGTTCTATATTAAACAAATCAGTTTAGTGTAAGTACAGTTGAAATGTCAAAAAACAGTTCTATTTCAAACAATTCAGTTTAGCATAAGTACGCCATTAGTACACACAGTTTAATTCTATTTGACCCATAGATAGGACCCTTATCAGGTGCTACCATTACAGGCCAGAGTGGACCTGGGAGTGATGATAATTAAGGAATGCTCTGCATTCCCCAAAGCCTCAGCATCACTGGAACTTCCCCATCAGATTGTTTAGTGTCATATCCAGGACACTCATTGGGGGTGGGGTATTACCCCTCTACAGAGGTGCAGTCAGTGTATTCTACAGCCCCAGTCAACTGGGCAATACACAGAGTTAAATGTCAAAACAGATTTATTTCAGATAATTCAGTTTAGTATAAGTACACAGTTTAGACGTCAAAATAGTTCTATTTCGAGCAATTCAGTTTAGCATAAATACGCAGTTTAAATGCAAAAATCAGTATTGTGAAGGAAGTACAGCTTAGTTCTATTTAACCCATAGATAGGACCCTTATCAGGTGCTACCACTCCGAGTCAGAGTGGACCCAGGAGCGATGGCAATAAAGGGGTACTCCACATTCCCCAAAGCTCCAGCATTACTGGAACCTCACCATCAGATTGTTTAGTGTCATATACAGGACACTCATTGGGGGCAGGGCCTTACCCCTTTGCAGAGGTGCAGTCAGTGTATTCTACAGCCCCAGACAACTAAGCAACTCTTCTTTGGTTGAGTATATCAATAGATTTGTAGAAAATGACATAACTGAGTCAAAAAAAAATAAAAATAAGTTCAAATTTTTCTTTTAAAATAGGAGATAAGAGCAGATTGATAAGAAGAGAGAATATAAAGAAAATAAATTTCTTTCTTGTTTCTTTGTTTGATGGGATATCAACCTCCTGTGACATGGTGGAATGGAGACCTAGTCAAATAAATTTATCGACCAGAAAAGTGGGAATCAACCGATACGGATTTTAGAATAAAATCAGTACATTACAAAAAGTGAAAATTAATAAGAATGGATTTTAGAAGAATAACCCAGTGCATCAAAGAATAAATTAAATATTTTTGGGGAGGTGGGGGATAAATTAGAACAACTCAAAAATATTGTTATTGTTTTATGAGAAAAGAAAAACATTGAAAATATTTTGTCTGAAAAGTTGTCAGGCAAAAGTTGTTTATTTTGATGGTTTCCTAGCAAGCAAAATTGACAAGAGAATTTAACCCTGGGTCAAAATCTGACAGAGACAGCCAGGTCGGCTGAGTACAATTGTATTAGGAAACAGAAATTTTTGATATAATTCTTTTTCTTAATTTGAAGCATAGGAAGGTATATTTGACATTATGATTTAAATGAAAATATTAAGAGCAAAGACCTGTCTCTTTTTGGGTAGAGGTGAGAAGGAACCAAACACTGAAAGTGGAATGGAGACCAAGTCAAATATTGACCAGAAAAGTGAGAATTGACCAAAACAGATTTTAGAAGAATAAAGTCAATACATTACAAAAAGTGAAAATTAACAGAAATGGATTTTAGAAGAATAATCTAGTATATCACCAAAGAATAAATTGAGGATATTTAAAACAATTAATCAAAGATACTTAAATGGTTTCAATTAATTAGCAGAACCCAAATCGGGAAAGGCCAGCCCCTTTGGATAGAAGTGAAAGGAAAACAAGTACTGTAGACAGAGAGAATCAACAGGATGGAATTAATTATTGAAATCCATATTAGGAGAGAATTCATATTATCAATAGCTCTGCAATCACCATCCCTTGGTAAAGAAGAAATGCATAAAAGCAAAAGGATTTTGTTCCTCGACGGAGACTAGCAGAAGGCAGCTACTAGACTTCACATTGCTCTGGTTTTCTGCTAGACTGCCCTGAGTGAAGAAGTGAGGAGAAACTAAGATAATACAATGCTTTGAGTTGGGGCATCCTAGTAGCAAGCTTGCAAAAGTAAAGAAGCAAGGAGAAACTATAACACAATGCTTTGAGATGACCCTGTACCAGACTAGCAGAGATAAAGAAACAAAGAGAAATTGAAATAATATACCTTGAGAGACCAGCATGGAATGACTAAAACACTCCTTGACTTTTTACACAGAGAAGCCAGAAGCAAAAAACTGAGAAAAGTAAACATCATATGCCATTTAAAATCACCTTGTACCAGACTATCAAGAAAGACAAAGAGGTGCCCGTGGTGTAGTCATTATCACCGTAGGAAATGAACACGGCGATACGAGTTCAAATCCTGGACGATACTGATTGCATTTCACATAGTACTAATACCCTTGGGAAAGGTATGAATCCAATTATTCTCCCTCCAGCTATGGGTAAATAGTAGGACAGACTAGGTTCTTCAGCCTTGGTTAGGCAACTAGTCTAGGAGAAGGAAAACTCTGAATTCAAACCTGTTAAACTCCGCTTAAAAATTGACCTTGTGTCATATCCTGCCCGAGCGGAGGGGTTGGTAAATAGTATCAAGAAAGACAAAGAAGCTCGAAGCAAGAAACTGAAAAAAGTGAAAATAATAATATGCTACTTGAAATTACTTGTCCCAGACTATGGAAAGTGAGAAGAGAAAAGTCTAAATTTAATACAATAATTTAAGAGGATTTATACCTGATTCTAGACAGATGATAAAGAGGTATGGGGCTAGTGTGTTTCCTTGCAGTAGTTCTGCTACAATGTCAAAGTAGTCTGAGTCTCCATCTGAAGAACGTACTTTCACTTTTATGTTTCTATAGAGAATCATTATGGCTGCAACAGTTTCGATTGATAAAATCAAAGAAAATGGTTTCGAGCTGACAAAATAAATAAACAGAAGGTACCCCGCAAAAACAATTACTGATGCCAACTACGCTGATGACATAGCACTTCTGGCAAATGCACCCACCCAAGCCAAAACACTACAGCATAGTCTGGAACTAGCCGCCGCAGGCATTAGTCTCCATGTCAATGCACACAAAATGGAATACATGTGCTTTAATCAAACAGGCGACATTTCCACACTAAACAGTAGCTCTCTGAAACTAGTTGACGAGTTCACCTACCTAGGCAGCAGTGTCTCAACAACCGGGACTGACATCGACATGCGACTAACAAAGGCATGGACAGGTATTGATAAGCTATCGGTCATATTGAATATATAGAATTTAGTTTGGTTGGGTTTTATGGTATTTCAAATCTTGCAGGTTATTAAATGCCAAATCCTCTTTATACATATTGTGACGCGAAAGGTTTACTTTTATCCCAGAACGGGGCTTTATTTCGCACGTGTGAAGACGGGGCAGGTTGGCACTTGATCCCCTATAGAATAAGTCCTCGTTCAGAGTTTTTCTCTCAGGCATATAAGAACTGGCATATTATGTGAGGGATTAATTTAGAGCTAGACTGACCGCCGCTGGCAAGGGGTTCCAAATTTCACACTATCCACACACCCACCAGGTCGCTTTTTTCCTCCCCTAGACAACAGAAGATATGGACCTATAGGTTTTAGTAGTAATAATTTTATATTGTAGTAGTCAGCAACTCCGGTTTCCCGTGTGATATTTTAGAGGAATTTATAGGACAATTTTAAGCAAGATAACATAAGGCGAATAGAAGCTGAAAAAGAAATGTGACTCAACAAATTCGTAGCAGAACTGCAAAGAATAACTTAGACCACGTGGTAACATTAAAAATACAGGAATCCTTTACTATACAAAGAGATACACTTTCAAAGTGTCAAATACATATAATGAATTGAACAATCCATGGACATAAATGTCTTTCTTTTCTGTTCTTTCGTTTTCCTTCAAATTGAGAGAGAGAGAGAGAGAGGGGGTGGTATATAAAATTTGGGTATAAAGGAGAAATAGCACCAAAGTTACTTATCTTATTTTTCGACAGGGTTCCACTGGAGAATCTTTCTTCTTTCATGGGCTAATAGACTTTATGTTATTTTTAATACTGGCTTGAAGAACTTGGGTCCCTTGTGTCTCAGATATCCTTTTGTCTTCTACCCGGAGTAAATGGCTATGGGTCTGTCTGCCACGAGCTCTTTCCAATAACTAACTTTCTTATTATTTATTTCCGCTGAGGGGAAGGAGTCCCCACTTCCGTTTTGGGGTCCCAGCCAATCACTTGGCTTCTACCTTCCTCCCCTTCCGGTGTCCGGCGACCTGGGGTTACTAAGTACCAACACCTGTTGATATCCCCTCTGTGACCTACATTCTTTCTTAACAGTCACTTTTTTGAAGGGTTGCCACTGTTCATTCCAACGGAGGATAGTATTAATCTTATTTCTATCGTCTCCGTGGGATATCACGTGACAATATATATTCAATATATATGATTTGGTTTGGTTGGCTTTTATGGCATATCAACCATTGCAGGTTATTTAATGCCAAATCCTCTTTATACATATATATTAAATATATACGATTTGGTTTGGTTGGCTTTTATTGCATATCAACCACTGTAGGTTATTTAATGCCAAATCCTCTTTATACATATATATTAAATACATATGACTAGGTTTGCTTGGGTTTTATAGCATATCAACCATTGTAGGTTATTTAATGCCAAATCCTCTTTATACATATATATTAAATATATATGATTTGGTTGGGTTGGGGTTTATGGCATATCAACCATTGCAGGTTATTTAATGCCAAATCCTCTTTATACATATATATTAAATACATGATTTTTAAACATTCTGTTGATAATGTTTTTAAATGAGCCTAAGCTCATTCTTTTGCACACAGTTAAATGGTTCAAAATATTGCTATGTATAACTAACAATTCAATTAAACATCAGTCATATATTTACACAAAGTTAAATGATTAAACAAGGACACTTGTTGGGTGGGTCTTACCACTCAGCAGAAAGTAAGTCAGTGTATTTCACAGCCCCAGCCAACTGGACTATTTCTCTGTAATGGTATAAATCACTAGTGTTTATTACATGTTAGTTTGGATCATAGATATAACTTACATTAGATCTTACCATCCTGAATATGGTGATGGAAATAACTGGATAAAAAAGTTAATAATTTTAGGCTATATCTAAAAAATAAAATAAAAAAGTGCACAAACATTATATATATACCTTTAAGAAAAACACATTAGGATTATAAATTTATTTCCATCCTGTTATAATAATAGTCAGAATAGACTATAATTATTTTATCCATTAGATCTGAAGAAGTCCTGTTTTTTTTGGTGTTATTGAGTCACATCAATACCCATAACAGGATGGAAATAAATTTATAAACCTAATGTGACCAGTTTTTGTTTTTCTTAAAGGAATTATTGCTCTGTGATGTCAGTTACAATGAGCTTTTTACCAGGAAAATTTAAAATGTTCAGTGTTGAATGATTTTTTGTCCTGACAGAATTATTCCCAACTCCGGTTTAACTGAACTGAAAAATACATTTTTATATATATATATATATATATATATATACACACACACACACACAGAGGGAAAATGGAATGAAATCTGACAATATGAAGTCATACAAATATAAAAAGCACAAGGTCTTCAGATTATTTTATTCATAATATGAATTATTTGCTAACTTTAAACGTTTTGCTTTTTTAAAACATTAAACCTTCCTCAGAGAATTTGAATATGTAATCTATCATATGAATTTTATCTAGATTATATTTTTTCAATAAATGAAAAAAAAAAAAGTTTAAAAACATTCATTAAACCTCCATTACACCTTGATTAAACATTCACTAAACCTTCCTCAGAGCATTTGAATATGTAATTTATCGTATGAATTTTATTTAAATTAATTTTTTTTATTAAATGAGAAAAAAAAAATGTTTTAAACATTGATGGTGGTGGTGGTGTTCAGTTTTAAAACAGTCTGATGTAATTTATGTTTGAAATTTCAAAAAATCCTTTATAAGCAATTATTTCTACAATTAGAATTGTCTCTATAACATCGCCAGTTCTTTAACCAAAATGCTATCCCCTCTCTTAAGCATGATTAACAAGTCACACACCAAGATTGCTAGCGATTTACTCAAACAAATAAAGGGGGTGTCCTCGTGGTGTAATGGTTAAAGCGCTGGACTGCGGAATCGTAGTAAGCGAGTTTGTACTCCAGTCGCGCTATTACGTTCACATTTGGGCAAATACCCTTGGGAAAGGTATGAACCCCCTTATCCTCCCAGCTATGGGTTAAATAGTACCACTACTGTTCTTGTAGGAGAATGGCTTTGGCATTAAATAACCTACAAAGAGTTGATATGCCATTAAACAAAGAAACCAAACCAACCAAATAATATAAAAACAAATCTTCTAACCAGTCTTGAAAAATTCATTATGCACCAATGTTCCTGTTAACAAATGTATTAAACATTTAGAAATTCTCTTCAAGAAAATAAACATTACATTATCTTGACCTGTTAACAAAATAATTAAAATTTGCCCATTATGTATAAAACATTGTTTGTTTGTTTTTTCAATACAAAAGGTATTTCTTATCAACAATTATCTGGTTTACTCATAAATTAATCTTTTCATGGAGTTCTTACATGCATTTTCCTTGAATCTGGTCCCTTTAAATTGATAATACCCAAAGATTCTATTTCAGTTTTATCGATGATATCTCTTTTATATCCATGGAATAATGACTTAACAAAAATTATGGATAGATTAAAACAATACTGAATCTACCATAGATTTTACAAACTAAAAAATACAACAGCTTACCTTTCTTGGATATTTTACAAATGAATAATAAACTAGAATTTAAAGTTCATCACAAATCCACTAATAAAAATAACTTAATACATTTTTACTCACATCATAACTTCAAAATAAAAAGTGGAATAATCATAGGTTTTTATATTAGAGTTTAAAATTTGCACCCCCAAATTTTTAAATTTGGAATTTAACTAAATAGGAAATTCCTTTTCACAAATTCAATATCCTAAATCCTTTATATAACATGCTAAAATAAGAGCTCAAAATTCACCAACATAAATGTTTTAAAAAATTTCCAAACAATTTTTCAAATAATACCTTACATAAATATATTATTTAACCCAACAATTCCACCACAAACATCATTGAAAAATAAAAGTCAACTTTGGAAACAAAACAGTCGCAATATCTTCAAAGACAATTAAGAACTTAATAATAAAAATAACAAAACACACATTAAATCTAATGCTGGATTTTATGCTTTCAAAGGTCTGGATAGTAATTAAGAAAATACATCAGAGAAAACATCCTGTAACTTTCGAAACTGAATTTACGAACACAAAAAGGAACTTGGTGACAAAGAGGAACATATATATAACGGTTTGGTCAGACATAATTTAGAAACTAATCATAACATTAATTTTTTAAGATCCCAAAATACTAGTTTATATACATTATAAAAAAAAACTGAAAATTTATTTAAAACCACAATATTATCAATCAGATACCCATCTTTTTTTAATTTATCTCATTTAGTTCAAAGTTAGAAAATCCCTTAACTAAAATAATGCCTTTTTCTCTCTCTCTCATATATATATATATATATATATATATATATATATATGACTCCACTAAATTATTATTTCTCATCAATGCTATTCAGCTGTCTATCTTGTTTTAAATGTTATCATGATAGACACAGTGGATTAATTTCGATCAAACAAACAAAAAACTAATCTCAAGCTGTTCTCGTTTACAAACCCTTCCTCACATATCTCCATGACATCAACTGAAAGAATTAATCACAAAATAAAATAAGGTGTGTGTGTGTGTATATATATATATATATATATATATATATATATATATATATATATATATATATATATATCTTATTTTTTATTGTAGATCTTTTTTCTAAAAAGATGTATTTGTAGTAAAATGATATCATTTTACTACAAATACATATTTTTAGACAAAGAACATTTACTGTAAATTATGGCATAAAAGTTGACCCTTTAAGCCTGAAAGAAAAATAAAAAAAAAATAGGGGTCGACTTATACAGCAGGGTTAAAACTAGGGGTTGACTTATACAACAGGGTTAAAATCCAAACCTTCTCTTCAGGTTTACCACACTGTAGAGTTAAAGATTTGAATTTTTACCCCTGCTATAAGTCTACTCCTAGTTTTGTAGTAATTTTTTCTTTTTTTAGGCTTAAAAAGGTTGATTTGTCTGCAGCAATTTATGATAAAACTTCCTCTATGAATGAATAAATAAATCCACAATAGAAAAAAAGATAGATTAGTAATGCTTAATTAAATGGGAATAATTATTTTAGTTAAAACAAATCATTTTTTTCACTTGAAGTTTGGAAATTTAAAAATCTTTCCATTCTTGTAGCAATGTAATTGTTTATTATTGTTTTGTTGAGAACTCTCTCAGCTTTATAAGAAACTTTTTTTTTCTTTAAATACTTAACCCTTCCTCCATTAAAAAAAAATTTAAAAAAAAAAAAAAAAAAAACTACAATAGAAAAGATTTACCAATTATATTTTTAGTCAATGAGGGTGGCCTGGAAAGTTTATATAACTGTTGATGACTATTTTGACCAATGGGATCCAAGCACTACAACACTGATGGAAGAAGGGAACTAGGTTGAAAAATAAACCTTATTTGGTCACATTCCATAAGATGGTTGACTGGTGTTGTTTTATAGCATAACAACCCTTATAGGTTATTTAATGTCAAATTTTGTTTATACATATATATGAAATAGTTTGTAACATTTTTAGACAAGACAGAACTCATTTGCTTAGATACAATTAAATGGGTTCCAGTATTGCTATCAAATACTAATAATTTAATTTAACATCAGTCATTTGTATGCACATAGTTAAATGTTTTCAAGTATAAAAAATTATTAAAATAGTTCATTTGACCTATAGATAGGGCCCTAACAAGTACTACCACCCCAAGTCACAATGAACCTGGAAGTAATTGCAATGAAGGGGTACTTCACACTCTCCAAAGCTCCAAGACTGGAACCTCACCACTAGATGGTTTAGAGTCATATCCAGGATACTTGCTGGGGGAAGGCCTCACCACTCTGCAGAGATCAAATTCTACAGCCCCAGTCAACTGGGCTCCATTCCCTGAAAGTATCTGGGACAGCCTCTATATTTTTCAGCTGAACCTCAACTCTTATAAAGTTAATATTAATAAAAAAAATTTTAAAAATCAAAAAAAATCAACAATTGTAGTTGAGGGCGACCCAAAGGCTCCCTTTTCAATAGCTACTACACTGGGGTGTAGGGGAGGGTGCTACTCCTTTCCCTGGATTGCTCCACTTTACCCTTGATATCTACCTTATAATACTGAGTGTTAACCAAGGAGGTATTAAGTACCATTTTTTGAGTCTTTGGTATGACTCGACCAAGGATTGAACCCCAGTCTTCTGAACCATTGGCAAACACTCTACCCACTGTTTTTAATTAAATATGAATAATTATTTTACTTAAAACAAAAAATTCCCTTTTTGAAGATAGGGGATTTAATATCTGTATGTTTAGTCAGTTTTAATAGATAGTTTTCCAGGGAAGGAGTGGCGCCCTCCCCTACACCTTGGTGTAGTAGCTATCGAAAAGGGAGCCTTCAGGTTACCCTCGACTATGGTCGCCAACTTTACTTTTACTTTTAATAAATAGTTTTTAAAAAAATTTTGTGATCACTCAAAGTCAATTCAGCACAGGTTTTGCTTTTAGTTTCTTTGTTTTTAATGGCATATCAACCTTTGTGGGTTATTTAATGTCTAGCTATCCTTGTAGAAGGACAATAGCATTTAACCCATAGCTAGAGTGGGGGAGAGATGAGAGGATTCATACATTTCCCAAATGGAATTAGTCATAAAGTGAATGCAATAATGCGACCAGAGTTCAAACTCACTAGGATGTTTCAGTCCAGCATGTTAGCCACTATGCCACTAAGGGGGGGATTAATTTTATATATCAATTTCTACAGGGTGACCCAAAGAAAACAGAACCCATATATTTTAGTAGAAGTAATATGAGTTCTGTTATTTTTGGGTCACCCAGTATTTTTACAGACTTTTCCATCAAGTTGTGATTTGGTTTGTTTGTTTAATGGCATATCAACCTTTATGGGTCATTTAATGCCAAAGTCATCTTCGTAGAAAAACAGTAATGGTACAATTTAACCCACAGCTGGTGGGGATAAGGGCATTCATATATTTTCTAAGCCCAAAACAAAATAATAGTGCAACTAAAGTTTGAACTCTAACAATAACGTCACAATCCAGCACATTAGCCACTATGCTACAGAAACTTCCCCATCAGGTTGTGGAGTTGAATTTTCACAATCAATGATATCAGAATTAAATCTGGAATCAAGTTTAGAATCTGAAAACAGTTGCCTTGTTAAGGCGAAAGAACCCAGTCTGCCCAACTATTTACCCATAGATTACCAAAAGCATTACTGCAAAATAAAATGTAAATAGCTTTGTTTATGATTTGAACTTTGTTCACCTGATCCTTCTCCTAGACTGGTTGCCATACCAAGACTAAAGAACCCAATCTTCCCTACAATTTATCCATAGATTACCAGCAGCATTACTGCAAAATGAAATGCAAATAGCTTTGTTTAGGGTTTGAACTTGGCTCACCTGATCCTTCTCTTAGACTGGTTGCCATACCAAGACTAAAGAACCCAATCTGCCCAACTATTTATTAATAGATGGAGAGAGAAGAGAAGTATGCCTTTCCTAAAGGCATTAACATAAAATGAAATGCAAACAGCCTCATCCATTTGCATACACCAATAACTGTTACTCTCTCTCTCTCTCTATATATATATATATATATATATATATATATAGTTGGGCAGCAGTTTTGGTTTCTTTGTTTAATGGCATATCAACCTTTGTAGATTATCTAATGCCAAAGCCATCCTTTTACGAGAACATCAATGATGCTATTTAACCCATTGCTGAGAACTTGGGCAGCAGTCTTTCATTTATGCATGTTTGATTAAATGATAAAGACATTTTGTCTATATAATTTTATTAAGATCCTTTCAAGTTTCCTGTAAATGTCTTGGTTTCAGGTTGGAATTGGTGGATAAATTTACCAAAATTGTCCTGAGCACTTTCGGACCTTTCATAGGCCATCATCAGGGGTTGCTTGCATGTATAAAGAGTGTTTTTTGGCAGTGAATGTCATTTTTAATGTAATTATATATTAAAAATGACATTAACTGCAATCAAGTTGTTTTAGTGTAATATAATAAAAATTTTAGCCACTTTGTTATTATATTGAACACTTATGATAAAAATGACCACAACATAATAGTGCAACTAAACCTAACCTTGGCCAACTGGTACACTTACAATTTCTAGCAGCAAAAGGTTGCATGAGATTTTATATATATATATATATGCAACTTTTTTCTTTTTTTAAGATAGAATGGACTAGGAAGAATGTATAAAAGTTTTTTTTGTTTACAAGGGAATATAAATTCAGATCAGTGAAACAGGTTTTAAATCTTGAATCAAATTTACAAACTGAAAATTTCTTGGCAGCCATAAACCTTTTTGTTCTAATCAAAAGGCAAAATAATTCCGAACACACCTAATCCCCCCCCCCACTGTCTTATGTTTGCATTTCAAAAATTTATATAAAATATTCACTATCCTCAATCAGACTGAATATATATGTTCAATGTTTAAAAACACATACACACAATCAGGTTGACTTTTGAGCAGATCATGCAGCAAATAATATAAGCCTTTTATTCTAGGTAACACTTGGACCTTGTGTGTGTGTATGTGTGTGTGTGTGTATATATATAAATTAATATGCCAACTATTTACAAATATTGCTTCAAGATTTTTATGATAATGAGCTAAATAATGAATGGGGGTAATTAAAAATTAGGATTTAGCTAACTTATATTATTTGTAACAATCAAAGTTTTATTTCTTGCTTGACTACAGAAAGACATCAATAAATACATTTTTAAAATACTTATAAAAAAGATAATTTTTAATACACAACAAAAATCAATCATTTTTTGGTAAACAACCTAATCAAACAAGAATAATATACACCCTTTATAGATTAGTTCTTAACTGCTTTCATAGTAGTACTAAATAAGATTTTTAAATTATTTATCTATCTCTTTTGTTTCTTCCTCCTTTTGAAGCAGACAATAAACATCTGATATATAGCATTATTTCCCCTTTCTCTCTTCCCTTTCTTTCATTCTGACATTTTCTTTATGACATTTAATGTGTTCTCTTTCTTTTACAATCAAAACGGAATAGTCTATTATTTAACTGAGGTAGACACAGGATATAAACTTCAAACACATGCATTCACACCTGATTCTATTAATATTAGCTGTTCCAAATTCTTATTTCCATGTAATTTTCTATTCCTGTATTCATAGAATCTTACTAAAATGTAGATCAGAATTATCTCAGTAAAACATTTTCCCAAGCCACACCAGTTATCCCAGCTACTACATTGTATTATAGAGAATCAAGAGTGAATAAAAGCCATTTTTTGTAAAGTCATACACAGAATCTAGTAATCATATTTTGCGTGTATTTGGATTAATAGTCTTTTGTAATTTTTCAAAGATCAACTTTTAGGAGTCATAGTACATAGTTATTTATAGTGAATAAAATAAAAACAAAGTACCTAAACAATATAAAGTTGGCTCGTATGCATTTATTTCTTTTGATTATCAAGTGTTCAAGTTAAAACAATGTATAAAACCCCTCATAACCAGGAAATAAGTTTAGATTTGATGTAAATAAAAATTACAATATACAAGGTGTGTTCAAAATATATCAAGTAGGAAGCTGTATTTACCAAGACAAAAATGATCAATGAATGTATCATTAATTTTCTTTTTCAAAATAGTCACCTCGGCATTCAACAGAGTTATTCCAGCAAGTTATTTCATTAGTTGAAACACTTTTGAAACTCCTCGATAAAGTAAAAAGCTTTGTTATCATATTTCTTTTAATATCCTTCTTATCAAATCTTGGCTCATGAGATAAATTTTCAGTTTCGGAAGGGGGGAAAAAAAAATATCAGAATATGGAGGTTGTTACATTCACACAATCCCATGTTTCACCGAAAACAACTGATGAAAAAGGTACCAAAAATGAATACAGACCATTATCATTAAGGGTTTTCGGACTATTGTCTTCATCTTTGTTATTTTCACAACGTTTCGGCCGATATGTCCTCCGGCCTTCTTCAGGTGTTTGTCCAGCAGGACACATAGCATAACAGTTATAGGCATTGGTTCCGTAAGCTTCTAAGGAGACAATCATCTGGAGGTTGCAGGTTCAATCCTGACTGCAGGCGAGTAACAATACAGGAATCCTTAACACATGTACCCGGTCATGGCTAATGGAATCAGAACAGGCGACCCCCGTGGATTCAATAAAGGAAGTAGTTTGAAGTTCTGTGGAGGTTCCCGAGTTTGACAAACACCTGAAGAAGGCTGGAGGACATATCAGCCAAAATGTTGTGGAAATAACAATAAAGATGAAGACAATAGTCCAAAAACCCTTAATGATAAAAATCATTGAGCTTCGTCTCAGAAATTTAGACAATATTGAGTTGTCTCAGCATTATTACATAAGCTGAATAAAGTTTAAAAATATCAGTCTTAATAGTTTTTGGATCCCAACTCTTACTCACACTATATATGGAAAGTGAAAGTTAAAACAATTAAATCATCAATAATTCAATGGAGATTTATTTTAATGGCATGTCAAACCAATTAGGGTTATTTTATAACGAGGTCAGAGAATCACATTCATATTTGTGCATGGTTCAAGAAGTTTTTCTACATATTTATAAATCAAGTTTTTCTAATAGTAATATTTTATACACAATTTCAATCCCAGGTCGGGTCATACCAAAGACTTTAAAAATGGTACTTGATACCGCTTTGCTTAACACTCAGCATTATAAGGTACGTATCAAGGGTAAAATGAACCAATCCAGGGAAAGGAGTAGAACCCTCCCCTACACCTCGGTGTAGTAGCTATTGAAAAGGGAGCCTTCAGGTCACCCTTGAACTACGGTTGCCAACTTTATTTACTTAACATGTTTAAAGTAACCACTTTTATTTAATAAGTCATTTGCATACAGTTCTATTGTTTCAATTAACTAATAATAATCCTTAGAAAATAATTATAGCTTCAAATAACTATTCTTAATTCAAATAATATCCACACAGTTCTATGGTTTCAAGTCACTAATAATAATCCTCAGAAAACAATTATAGCTTCAAGTAACTATTCTTAATTCAAATAATATCCACACAGTTCTAGGGTTTCAATTAACTAATAATAATCCTTAGTAAACAATTATAGCTTCAAGTAAGTATCTTAAATGAAAAAAAATAATTTAGTTATATGACATCAAGTATTCCTATCTCATACAGCTAATAAGCTAGTAACTATATTGTTTCAAGTAATTATTTCTATTTAATAATAATAATTATAATCATGTTAGCTCAGCTATATGGCATTAAGTATTCCTATTGAATGTAAATGATTTTTTAACCCTTTGAGCACTGTCCTCCTGAGCCAAAATTTACCTTCTGCTGTTTGAGTATGATTTTTTTATTGTTAAACTGGTGCTATGGTAAGTGGGGAAAATAAAACTACCACCAGCATACTGGCTGAAAGGGTTAAAGGAATTATTTGACCCATAGATAGGAACTTCACAGGTACTACCACTCCAGGACAGAGTGGCAGTAGAAGTAATGACAAAGGGGTACTCCACATTCCCCAGAGCTCCAGAAGCAGAACCTCCTCATTAGATGCCGGTTAGCATTATACCCAGAACACCCTTTTTTTTGTTTTAGCAGGGAGAGGGCTTACCCTTCAGCAGGTGGGACACATTCAGTGTATTCTAAACTCCACTGATAGAGCAGAATTCAATGAAGTCAAAAAATTTGCTTATTGGAATGCCTAAAACTAAAGGAATTGTTGACTAAGAAAACCAAATTGGTATCCAAGTGCAGACACCTGGATAAATTCTTGTGCCATCTGCACACACCCCTCCATCCCCAAATTAACCTCAAGGTGTAAAATAATAATAATAATCCATCTTAGAAAATTAGATGCCAAAAATTCTCCGGGACTGAGAGACGAAAGGATCAGCCAATCCCAGTCAGAAGATCAGACTTAGTGTTAATTAACAAAAAACTTGTCATCAAGTGGATTTTGCTCTTCCAGCAAATCATAAAGAGAAAATAAAAGAAAACAAAGATATCGACAAATACTTAGATATTGCCAGAGTGTTAAAATAACTATGGAACATCAAAGTGACAATGATATTAATTATAGTTAGTAAACTTTGAATTGTCTCCAAAGCCAAGTAAAAAGACTGGGAAAACTGGAGATCAGAGGAAGAATCAAGACCATCCAGACTAGAGTACTGTTAAAAATCAGCAATACTTTGAGTCCTAGAAACCTGAGGAGATTTGCTGTTACTTCAAAGAAAAATTTGCATAGAGTGAAAAGAAAAAAAATTAAAATCAATCCTTTATTTGATCAAAGAACCACTCGATGAAAAATGAAAGACTGGATGAAAATAATAAAATACAAATGGATACAATAAATTTTTTTCACTAACCAATGTAATAAATTATAAACAATTATAGTTTTAACTATTCTTTTTACAAATAGTTTCAAATATTCCTATCTTATACTAATAATTTGCAAGCAATTATATTTTTTCAAGTAAATATTACTACTTAGTTATATAGTTTCAAATATTCCTTTCTAATACTAATAATTAGTGTACAACCATAGTTTCAGTTAACTATTGCTATTTAATATTCATATTTACCAATCCCTCCGCTCGGGCAGGATATGACACAAGGTCAATTTTTTAAGCGGAGTTTAACAGGTTTGAATTCAGAGTTTTCCTTCTCCTAGACTAGTTGCCTCACCAAGGCTGAAGAACCTAGTCTGTCCAACTATTTACCCATGGCTGGAGGGAGAATGATTGGATTCATACCTTTACCAAGGGTATTAATTCTATGTGAAATGCAGTCAGTCTCAGCCAGGATTTGAACTCATGTTGCCGTATCCATTTCCTACGACAATAACCATTACACCATGGTACTATTCAATATTAATCATCTGGTTTACAGTTATGTTTTCAAGTATTTCCATATCATATAGCTAATCAGCTAGTAACTATATTGTTTCAAGTAACTATTCCTATTTAAAGATAATAGTTTACAAGATTTTGAATAGTTTTAACTATTCCTGTTTAATAAGTTTATACACAGTTATATGGTTTTAATTATTTCTGTCTTATTAAAAAAAAATAAATTCTTTAAAACAGATCTATTTGATCCATAGTGGTGACTGACAGGTACAACTCCACGTTAGAGTGGACCTGGGAGTAATGGCAAGGAATAAGTGACTCCACATTTTCCAGAGTGCCAGAACTGGAGCCTCATCACCATATACTGTTTAGTTTCATACCCAAGACATACAACTATTTGATCAATGTATAAAATCAATCCATCATTTATGATGGGCATTATGCTACTTTCTTAATAGATGCTGTTAAAACTGCTATTGATTTTTTCTAACATATTTCCATCTTTGCCGAAACGCTACAGGCTGTTTTCAAGGTAGATATTAAAAGAAGACATCTTGTTTGCTGTAGATAAACAATGTGAATTCATTTAGTAGCAGAAATATCCAATGTAGTTCATCAGCTGAATTTCCATTTAAGTGATTTTGCTAATCTCAGAAATTAAAACAAAATTTACAAAGAGATTAGTTCAAACCAACCACATATAATGATCGTACGAAAAAAGAAAGAAAAAATTTAGGTTTTGATATTTCCAAGGAGTTTGTGATTCTAATTTTCTACTTACCAAAAAATATTCTGTAATCATTATGGAGGCTTTAAAGTCACAAAACCTTGTGTCACAAAATCCAAAATATTTGTCACAACTATGAACTGAAATTGGAAAGAATTGTCAAGCAATTACTAAAGAGACAATGGATACTCTGAAAGGAAAGTATGTTTATTTCTATGGAGACCACGATAGATACAGGGAACATTGCTGTGGTAGTATTATCTGCAACTCATGCTGAAGACTTGAGTGTGTTACTGACAACATTAAAGAACTCTTTCATCCCCATCAAGAAATACTTCTCTTTCTATTTTATCATCTATTAAAATCTACTGAACCCCCAAATTTGTTTAGTTATCCTTTTGATACTACTATTCACTACCTATGCCCACACAAACACACATCATATATACGAGACAGAGAGGAGGATAGACTCACACCTACATGCATTATTACACATAAATGTGTGGTAATTTACAAAGCTTTTTGCTTAGATATGGCACAAGGCCATATAAAAGGGGAACCCAATGAGACTTGAACTCACTCATGTAGGTTTGCAAGTCAAGCTTGCTAACTTTTACACCACTAGAGGGGCCCTTAATTACACTTAAATGTGTGTGTTACACATTATATATATATATATATATATATACATACATACATACATACACACACTCCAATTTTAATGATAGATAAAACTCTCCAAATTTTTTTAGCTATCCTTTCGAACCATACATACATACTCACTACCTATGCCCCCACACACACCATACAAATACACTCATGCTCTCATATACACTATGCCTGTATGCATATACACACACACACACACGTTCACTCTCAACTACATATGCATTATTGCACCTAAATATGTGCAACCAAGCACAGAAGAGACTATAGTGTCTCAACATATTTATACCCAGAACACAATAACACTCTTTGATAGAGCAAATGTTCAGAAAAAGAAAAAAAAAACAAAAAAAAACTATTGTTCCAACATTGGAAATGTATTTTTTTACCAGTGATGAACAAGAGCCTGTATGCTGCACTCATAAGGAGGAGGTCACTCCAAAAATAATGCCTTTTATTACATTTGGTAGTATGGCACTGGAGAGTGAACCTTTCCACCAATGACCCATTTTTGGGGGAGGAGGACGGCTTATTACAGTTAGCAGCTGAGTGGCAGTCTGGTAAAATGGCATCAAACAGCAAAGCAATAAGTGTATCACTGAAATCCTCCAAGAAGAAATATATGCACCCATTGACACTTTTTTGAACATTTTACACACACACACACACACACACAAAAAAAAAAAAAAAAAGGTGAACATATTTAAGTATTTGGTTTAGAGTTTCATTAGTGGCAACAGCCATTCTAAGCTGCATTTAACACAAGTGAATCCATGAAATGAAGAGCACCTGGATCAACTCATTCACATAAATTGGGTTCTTGAAAGTTGGTTTAAGCAGACAAAATTTTCTTGACACCATCATCATCATTGCTGCTGTGAAAAAAGTAGGTCGCATCCACTGGTGCAGTTATTCATTTGAGTAGAATGGGTTCTTGTTCATCATTTGTAAAAATGCATAGCTAATAATCATGACTATGAATAAGAAAATTCTTTCATAGCAGAAAATTTGCCCTATCCAATGGCATGTTTATGTTCTCTGTATCCATTATAGTTTCTATTGAAATAAACAGGAGACAACTTTCAAAGCATCCCTTGATGATTCATTTGTTTTATTTTGATGTTAACAAACCCAGCATCTCAAGAAAGCAAACTACGTGTTACTAACTACAGGAAAGGAATCTTGCCGATGACGGATTTTTTCAAAGTCTTCAGGGACAATACTGACCTGCCTTTAATAGGGCTTTCAGGGTCAATGCAAGTATCAAAGGTTATGGTCATCATGTGCCCATGAAAAAAAAGTAAAAAACAAAAAAAAATTAAGGCATGAATCTACTGAAACTATTCTGTTCAGTTTTGAAGCTGTTTGTTCCTGTCATGTCACACTGCTAGATATAAAAAAAAAATAAAAAATAAAAAAAAAAGAATTATGGCTGAGTGTAAATAAGTAAAGTTGGCGACCGTAGTTGAGGACGACCAGAAAGCTCCCTTTTCAATAGTTACTACCCCAAGGTGTAAGGAAGGGAACTACTCCTTTCCCTGGATTGCTCCACTTTACCCTTGATACATACCTTATATTGTTGAGCGTTAAGCAAGAAGGTATCAAGTACCATTTTTAAAGTCTTTGGTATGACGCGACCCGGTATTGAACCCAGGTTGATGAATATTCTACCCACTAGGCCAATACTCTCCAATAAATACCTCAACTACCTAAACAGTGACACCAAAATTGTTTCTCTATCCACTATCATTGAGAATAATGACCCCCAACTAAATACAGTGGTGAAAAACTAACCACCTCACTTTAAAATGATTATATCTCAATTTGTTTAATTCTTCAAAGAAGCAGTAGATGTTTGATAATTTACTTTCATGGGTGTATTGAGAAGCATCCAGACTGAAGCCGTATTTACCAAAACAGAAATGAACAATGAATGAAGAATTCATTTTCTTCCAAATATGAAGTGAGTTCAAGAAATATTGAGACCAGAGCTGTATTTATCAAGACAGAAATGAACAATGAATGAAACATTCATTTTCTTTAAAAATACAAGGTAAGTTCACAAAGTGGGCTAATTTCTCATGTTCCTATTTACCAACCCCTCCGCTCGGGCAGGATATGACACAAGGTCAATTTTTAAGCGGAGTTTAACAGGTTTCAATTCAGAGTTTTCCTTCTCCTAGACTAGTTGCCTAACCAAGGCTGAAGAACCTAGTCTGTCCTACTATTTACCCATAGCTGGAGGGAGAATAATTGGATTCATACCTTTCCCAAGGGTATTAGTGCTATGTGAAACGCAATCAGTCTCGTCCAGGATTTGAACTCGTGTCGCCGTGTTCATTTCCTACGACGATAACAATTTCTCATGTTAAATTAACCAAATACAAGTTACATAAACTTTAGGGTTTTCAACCAGACTTTTGAGTATAGTTTTCATTTATTAAGCTTACCTTAGTTTGATACAAGGGTAGAAGTATGGGGGTACCCAGTGAGAATTCACTAACATTGCCTAGCTTTCTAACCAAGACACCAAACTTTTTGAGAGTAGTTGATTTAAATTTCATAATAGAAAGAACAAGGACTGAATGACCACAATTACTACAGCTGAAAGGACATTTCCAGCTTAATAAATAAAAAAAAAATAAAAAAAAAAAAAAATTTAATTTTTTTCTTAGATAAATGGTTCATTTCTTTTGTTTGCTATTCTATAATTAAATGCCATTAACCTCTTACATACCAAGCCCAAATATACTCGTTTTATCAACACGCGGTTAACAAAGGCATGGACAGCTATCAAAAGGCTATCGATCATATGGAAATCAGACCTAACCGATAAAATGAAACGCAGTTTCTTCCAGGCAGCTGTCGTATCGATACTACTGTATGGATGCACTACATGGACACTAACAAAACGGCTGGAGAAGAAGCTAGACAGCAATTACACAAGAATGCTGCGAGCAATATTGAACAAGTCCTGGCAGCAACACCCCACAAGACACCAACTATATGGCCACCTGCCTCCTATCACGAAACTATCCAAGTTAGACGAACCAGACATGCAGGACACTGCTGGAGAAGCAGAGACGAGCTCATAAGTGATGTACTCCTATGGACCCCCACATATAGCCGGGCAAAAGCAGGACGACCAGCACGAACATATATTCAGCAGCTATGTGAGGATACGGGATGTAGCCCTGAAGACCTGCCAGAGGCGATGAACGATCGGGAAAAGTGGCGAGAGAGGGTCACAGGGATATCCATGCTAGTGGCACGACATGATGATGAAGACATATTGTTGAAAAATCTGTAGGAAAGAGGTCAACTCTACTTTAGTTCAATGAAACAACCATCATATCATTCATAATTTGTAAGATCATATTGTTCTGGCATGAAAATATTGCAAGGTATGTTTTATTTTCAAAGACCCATTTCTTTTCTTTGTCACGACTGATAAGATATGGTATTATATATATATGTATGTATGTATAAGGTGATTGCTTTTGTTTTTTGGGGGGATTCTGAAGGCATAATCATGATAGAATGCTTGGTAAAGGGAAAAAAAATATTAATAGACAGTACTAGGCATCAGTCAAGTTGAAATGTGGAGGGATGTGCCCTCTGGCTCCAGGATAACATGCCCATTCATACTGCTCAGGTTGCAATAACTGAAATGACTAACTGTGATATATATATATATATATATATATATATATAAGTAAATACCAAGACATTGAAAATGAAAGAAAGAGATTGTCAAATGGTCAGGAATTAATGCAAGCATTACTAATAGCTGAAGGTAGTTAATGTAATATGTAATACTTTAGCTGATTTTATGATTTTTTTACAAATGATTTGAATATTAGAAAGGAAGGAATTGTCAGTAGTCAGGAATTAATAGGAGGATCACTGATAGAATAACATTTTCTGTATGATGTATATAGTAAAATCATTAATAGTGTATATTGCTAATGATTTTACTATAGAAATGCAGAGGAAATCAGAAAGAAAGGAATTGTCAGAGGTCAAGTGTTATGCTGTTTCTTATGTTCCTTAATGCAAATAATGCAGGGTATGTTTTTCAGTTTGAGCACCTGGCAATGAGGGGAAGAGACATTTAACACCTGTTTACCTGGTAAGTCAGTGTTAAAATATGAAAATGATAAGAATACATTTATTTGCATATCAGCAAATCCCTTTTGGTACTGCTAAAATAAAAGCATCCTTTACGATCATAAATAGGTCTTCATCTGTCAGCGGGGGTTTAGAATACATTGATTGCATCCCTTTCAGAAGGAAAAAAGACACCTCCTCCAAAGTATGACACTTGACTGCATCAGGCACCAAAGCTCTAGTTTTCGAGCTATGGAGAGAGTGGAGTACCCCTTCATTGCCATTACTCCCAGGTCCACTGACCTTGAGGAGTAGTATTTGTTAAGGTCTCATTTATGGGTAAAATAGATCTCTATAGAAATTATTAGATTAGAATACTTAAAACTATAACTGTGTGCAAACAAATAATTATCAAATTGAATAGTAACTTTAAAAGATATAATTGTACATGAACTATTTGTTTTAGATCGTAATAGTTGATATAATTGTGTGCAAACAACTTTTGGCATTAAACCGGACAAGAGTCCTGAAAAAACATAGATACTACTCTTCAAAGTACATTTTCATACATTTATGGAGGCATAGTAAGTGTAACAGATTGTTTAATGCCATATCCAGGATACTCATTGGTGGGGAGGAAAGACGTCTTACTCCTCAGCCGAGATGCAGTCGGTGTATTCTACACCTCTAGCCAACTGGGCTGAACATCTTTGTAAAAATAAGACAGAAATTAATCTATCATATCACTGAAATGCTGAACATCCCATAGTATGATCACATCATCAATTAGTTCCAACTACAACAAGTTCCTTTAACTCAAACAATAAAATATCACAAATAATAACTTCTCATAACATAACTATGATAATTGCATTTACTTAAACGCAATGCTTCCATTCAAATTCCACTGGAAATTAATCTATTTTGCAATTATGGTTGGTTGGCTGGTTTTATGGCATGTCAACAGTTGTTAGTTTGTGCTAGGCTGAACTTATCCCTTTTTTCTTTTGAGGTGTGTGATGGGGGGGGCAACCATAATATGTTTTCAAATAATCATTTGTAAAAAAAACTTCCTTGAACTATTAATACAATTTATATACTTCAATAGTTTCAAGTTACTATTCTTTAATATTGAACATTTATTTGAACACAAATGGTTTTAATATTCAAATCAAATACTAATAATTTGCTCACAGTTATATTGTTTTACTTATTGAATAGTTGATTTTATGATTGTAATGCTATGACACCAAACAGACACTTGCTACACCACGGTACCACACAGACACGTGTAATGCCACTGTTTTAAATAGACAATGAGTGTAGCACTATGCCTTAAGTTCCAGTCAGATCTTGTAACCTCGCCATTAGAAAAAGAGACAAACACACAAAAATATCATCTTCGTTCAAAAATACAAATTTTTTTTTGCTACTACCATTCTTGGTAGTCATAGAGAAGAGAGAAACAGAGTATGAAAAATGAGTCAAACACAGAGAAAAATAAACTATTGTGAGAAGAGTGAGAGCAGGTACAGACCTTGATATTATCTTTCTCATTTTCTGTTATAGTTCTCACACATGCTTGCTCAAGGATCTGTCTTCACATCTTTGCCACATATGTGGGACTCCTTTGCAAAGCTCACTCAAAAATGGGTGCCATTATTTTTGGCTTATCTGTACATCTTCATGTATGATCTCCAACAGACTTTTCTTTTCCTGTTTTCTATCACTCATTCTGTTTAATGGCTCTTCCATTCAAGTTTCTTCCAGCCAACCAGCACCCATGGTTGATTTGCTGATGATATATTCTTATTTTTAAGCCAGGCATCTACTGCTATCCCAACCTAGACTTGCTTCTAGGTTGGGATAGCAGCCTCTATGTGTGCATGTGTGGTACTGCTTCGAACCCCTCTCATATGTCCCTCCTTTTCCTTCATCCTGTGGTTGACCTCTAAATCTAGCAAGGAAACAATCTACTACTAAAACAATCAACTAAAATCCCTAATTATATGACATGTCAATTCTTGTTGGGTTACTAAATGCCACAGTGTTGTTTTTTCTTTTCCAGCAATTATATAAAATGAATAAAGTAATATAGCATCGTATTGACACCCAAGGAAAAATCCCTAAATTTATATCAAAGTAAATTTATCATCATCAAAATCAAGTTTGTAAAAAATTCAGGTTTGATTTGGTTTTATGGCATATCAACCATTGTTGGTTATTTAATGCCAAATCCTGTTTAGGCATTATATATATGATTTATAAACACATTTTGTAGATAATATTCTTAAAGAAGCCTGAGCTCTTTTTTTTACACAATTGAATGGTTTCAAGTATTGCTATATAACAGTCACAATTTAGCATCAGTCTTTGTTTGCACACATAGTTTATTCTATTTGAGCCAATAGATAGGACCTAATCAGGTGCTACTACTCCAGGTTAGAGTGGACCCGGGAATAATGGCAATGAACGGGTACTCTACATTCCCAAAATCTCCAAGGTTGGAACCTAACAATCAGATTGTTTAATGTCATATCCAGGACAATCATTGGGTGGGTCTTACTCTTCTGCAGCGATGCAGTCTGTATATTCTACAGCCCCAACCGACTAGGATAAGATAATTCTGATATAAAATCATTTTGTGTACTGTACATTGAAAAGAACTAGATGTGTGGAAAATGATGTAATACAGATATCAGATCATTTATTCAGCTTCCAGAAATCTGGAAAATCTGGAAAATCTGGAAAATTAAAAAAAAAAAAAAAAAAAAATGGCTATTTGTGAAACTATCAAGATCTGTGCAAGTTCTTCTGTTATCCAGGAAGTTGGTTGTTTGAGTTTTATGGCATATCAACCTTTGTAGGTTATTTAATGCCAAGTTCTGTCTATATGTATATACATTCAACCAAAGATTTCTGAACGAATACTTAGTAGGCAAAATTTTCTATGGGCAGGATGTCATTTGTTTGCACATGATTAACCAGTTTTAATTCATCATATTTTTTCATACAACCCTGTCTCTCGCAAGGAAGTTGAATTGTATTCAGATAAAGATTACTGGATCATTGACTAAACAGACTGCTTTAAAAACATACAAGTATTAATTTATAGTTACATAAAAAGATATAGTGAAAGTGAGAGAGAGAATAAAATGATACACAGAGAAAGAAGACTAAAATATAGAAAGTTATAGTGAGAGGAGGGAAAAGAAGTAAGTAAAGAAAGAAAATAAGTTGGATAGAGAAAGAACACAGAGTGATACAATGAGAAAAGAGATGATTGATGTTAAAAAAAGTTATGCGTTCTTATGTTTAGGCAAAACACAGCACAAAAATAAAATAAAATTTTTTAAAAAGCCTAAACTTTGGAGGTTTGGATTTAGGAGCAATACTTCCCTATCAAACTAAAAAGTGGGATTAAAGTAATCTGACGCCTTCATGGAACTGTGTAAGGTTTGTTCTTGCACATGGACATGCATATGGGTCCCATAGAATGCATCCCACACCAGGAGAAGCTAGTTAAATATTAACACCATGATTTCACAAGTTTATTTATACTTTGTTCAAGACAAAACAGTATCTGTGATCAGTCTAACACCGATTAGATTTATATACCAATCTCATCAGTTTAACCGAACAAATTAAAATCACTTTTATTAAGTAAAATAAAACAAAACAAAAATCCTTGTTTAGTTGCACAACATGTATAACCTATGAGAAATTACAATTATTGATTTATATGTAACCTGAGAATGTTCCAGACTTTTTTTTTTCTTTTTTCACACCTGACACAAGTTTAATGATTAATAAATAGAAAGCCTAGTTTGTTTTTTTTTGTTTTGTTTTTTTTCGAGGGGTATAACTTTTTAAAAATTGCCTTATTGCCACTTAATGATAAACATGTCTGCTTTAACTTTTAAAAATTTTATTTATCTTAATTATTTCAAGAATTATCAAGGACAATGTTACCGAGTTAGGAACTTAGTTGATTTTGTACTTTTGTTTTAAATGTCCATTTTAAAAAAAAAAATCTAAAATTATTGGCCAATTTTCTATTTCATTTATTGAGGCGAGTCATAATTTCTATTTTAGTAAAATATAATTTATTCATGAATAATTTAACAATGAATCAATTTCAACCAAAGGTATATTTAATGACCTCTTGCAATTTATCAAGGAACTTCTTGATTTCTCTCAAGTAAAATTCAGCTGGTTTTGAGCCGAACAAGTTTTCCACAAACCTTTTCACCTGATCATCTTAAGAAAATTTTTTGTCATTTAGAGCATCTTGCGGAGAATAAAAAAGATGGAAATCAACTGCACCAAGTGATTTCTATCTTTTGTTCTCTACAAGTGGCAATATGGCAGTTTGTAAAAGTCATGGGGTAGGCTGCAGAGATTCATCCTTGTCAATCCACTGCCTTTTGCATTGTAGGCGCCTCTGGTGGTGTAATGGTTAGCAAGCTCGACTAGCAAACCTACACGAGTGAGTTCGAGTCTCATTGGGTGCCCCTTTCATATGGCCTTGTGCCACATCTAAGCAAAAAGCTTAGTAAATTACCACTGCCTTTTGCATTGAACAGTGTCATAAAAGACCCATTTTTCATCACCTGAAATGATATTTTTGAGAAACGGTTCATATCTCCGCTTTGGAAGAAGACTTGTCACTGTGGATATGCGATCTTCCTTATTCTTCTCGCTAAGAGTACAAAGAAGCTAAATGCCCAGCTTGATCACTTTTCCTATCTTTTTCAAGTGGTGACAGATTGTGGATTGGGATACATTGAGGTCAAGTGCTAATTCTCAAGTACTTTTGTATAGACTGCTTTCCATTAATTCTCTTTAACCATCTTGATCAACATCTGACGAATATATCCTGGTCTCAGTTCATCTCTCAATGACATATTGCCAGGACAAAACTCTGAAAACAAGTTTTGGATTTGGCAGTCAGTAATAATATTTTGGCCATAAACACTAGAAATGTTCTTAATTGTTGCTTTCAGCATTTTTGTTCTTCTTAAACTCCCACAACATTACATGCCAAATACGCACTTTCAATTCTTTCATTTTAAGGAAGTGAAATCATTTATCAAATTATGATAAGCACACTTTAATAACTGCAAGCGGACAAAGGAAAGAAGCACAAACAATTACAGACGCCGACTACACCAATGACATAGTGCTTCTGGCAAATACACCCGCCCAAGCCGAAAACCTGCTATATAGTCTGGAACAAGCAGCTGCAGGCATAGGGCTCTATGTCAATGCACACAAGACAGAATACATGTGCTTTAATCAAAGAGGCAACATCTCCACACTAACAACAGTAGTTCTCTGAAACTAGTAGACAAGTTCACCTACCGAGAAAGACATCAACACGTGACTAGCAAAGGTATGGACAGCTATTGATAGGCTATCAGTCATATGGGAGTCAAACCTGACCGATAAAATGAAATGCAGTTTTTTCAAGCAGTGGTCATGTTGATACTGCTGTATGGATGCTAACTAAACATATGGAGAAAAAGCTTGACAGCAACTACTCAAGAATGCTGCAAGAAATATTGAACAAGTCCTGGAGGCAGCACTCCACAAAGCAGCAGCTGTAAGGCCACTTACCACCCATCACAATAACTATCCAAGTTAGACAAACCAGATATGCAGGACACTGCTGGAGACGTAATGACGAACTCCTGTGGACCCCCCTCACATGGACAAGCAAAGGTAAGACAACCAGCTAGAACCTACATACAACAGCTCTGTGCTGATACAGGATGTAGCCTAAAAGACCGGCAGGAAGCGATAGACGATAGAGAAGGGTGACGGGAGAGGGTCAGGGAAATCCGTGCTTATGGTGCAACATGATCATGATGATAATAAAGGAACTCTTTAGTCGGGTAATTTACAGTTACATTCAAAACATTACAAGTTTGAAATGCAAAGTTCCAACTAAAAAAGTTACAAAAAAAAAAAAAAAATTATTCATGACTCAAGCCAACTTACTTTATTTTTAGAAATATAAATAGTTCTGAGTTAGGCATTAGGATAGATTTTTTTTTTTTATATATATCTCCCTATATCAACAGCAAAAAAAATTTAAAACTATATCATTGGCCTATGATAAGTTTAAACAATCTAGAACACCGAGGCATGTAAAAATAAAAATTTTAATTTAAAATAGGCTTATAACTTGTACAATAAGTAAAGTAGCAGTTTGTTTTTTTTC